>CAUEHQ010000142.1:46573-119675 GCA_958510825.1 Brachypterus glaber | reverse complement strand
GGTGATTCATTATTTCCTTGTTTCATTAGCTGGAGATCGTGCATTAATCCAGAAAGGTCCCTAGTATCCCCAAAATGGGTTAATAGATCCATGAACACGTGGTTTTCAATCCTATCACAGGAATTTTTGTATAGCTTATATTTCTCAACAATGGCAATATTATATATTTATGCATTTTTAGCTCCAGAAAACTAATTTACCTTCATAAAAAAAAATCATTTAAAAAAAACTTTTTATTTTTTTAGTACGTTTTTTTTTTCGCTATTTTTTTAATAACATACAAGATTTTGTTTTATAAATAAAATTCAATTTATTTGCTAAATGTGGAAAAAATCAAATTTTATGTAAAAACCAAAATTTGGTAATGTTTTTGTATTTAACTTACTGTAACGGTTTTTCCTTCATAGCTTAATTTCTTCAAATGGCAATCCATTTGGACGCTTCTACCTTTTTGGTGTGCTTTTGAAAGAGCTACAAAATGGCTTACTTTTTTTCTTTCATTCCGTTTTTTTCCGGAAATTAAACCAATTAAGTTTTTTTTTAATAAATAAAAAATTGTTTTTTTTTAGATGTAAAATTGTTTTTTAAATTCAAAAATGCTAAATATAGACTAGTAAGATCCGAGCTTTTACTCGTGGGGGGGTGTGAGGGGTGAGGTTTGCCCACTACCAGAATTTATCGTAAAAATACCCTTAGCAAAAAATTTTCGGCTAAAATTTTCCGACTCATTTTTTTTTTTTCATCTCTAAACCGTAAAATAAATCTTACCCCCGACAGAAAATTTGATGGATAAAAACAGGTCCTCCCTTCAAAATTTTGCCAACTCGTCTAAAATTTGCCTACTCAAAAAAATTTTTTCACCTCCAAAAAAAGCTTTACCCCTGATTTTTTTTTGAGTAAAAACAGGTCCTCACCTTTAAAATTGTTTTGCCGACTGCCCTAAAATTTGCCGACTCAAAAAAAAAAATAAAAAAAAAAAATTACCTCAAAAAAAAACTACACCTAACAAAAAATTCTGATGACCAAAAAAGAAAAATTACCAAAGAAAAACATTGACTTTTCAAATTTGCACTCATCTGCTGGATTTGCCGATTGGGTCATTTCGTGGGGGGTGTGACCCCCCCCACACCCCTCTCGGATCGTCCCTGAATATAGAGGGGGTGTCATTATGAAAAATAAAATTGCCTTAGTTTCCGGCCAAACCGGAACTGCAAAAAAAATATTTTGTATGCAATTTTGTAGCCTTAGTTAATAAATATAAACTAAGATAAATTGCTTTGATCGGATTGAAAACAAATTAATTTTAGGGGGTGCCCTAGTAGAAATTTAACGTTTCATTCTAACGAGTATTTGATCTATAAATGTCCCGATTTCTAACTTTAGAATTCCTAACGTTAGTTAACTAATGTCGGACACCTAACATCCAAACTACATTCATCTAACGTAAGGTCAAGTGGTTCTAACGTTATTTTCCACCAGGTTGTCCATGGACTGAAACACACTTTTTAGTTATAAACAATTTCTATGCTTCACACTAAAAAACATAATTTATTCAATAAAAAATTAACCAAAAAAACTGAACTGTAGTCGTATTAATGGTGGAGGTCACTTGCTAAACAACTTTACACTGCGATATTTCAAGAACGCTTTGACACAGAGACTTAAATTTTGGACCAAAAAAGTCCAACGTGGCAAATAACTTGGTCAAAATTTGAAATGAAATGTCAAAGCGTTCTGGAAATATAGTAGTGGCAGTTGTTTTGCAAGTGACCTACATCGTTAATAAGACTTTATAATCTAAAATAAAATTAAAATAAATTTAAAAAGGACAATAAATAAACCTAAATTTTTAAAATCATTTTCTTGCAAAGGTGAAACTAAAAAAGAAAGTGTGTATTACCCTTTCTTTTTAGTTATAATGACGGGTGTGTGACGTGATTTTCAATATGGTATACAGTTTTTATTTTTTACTGTAATAAAACTAATTTATAAATTAAAAATTAAACGAAAACTAAACTATGATTAAAAATAACATGAATTAAAATTAAAAAAGTATAATAGATTAATTCAGGGCCGAATTAAGTCAATTTTTTTAGGGGGATGGGGTGACTGGTTAAATAAATGCCGAACCATTATTTTAAAAATAAAAAAAAAAACATTTATGTTTCTTAAGCGGCGTTTACAGTTCGGCGTTTGCCTCCGGCAGCGCATCCCCACTATTCTGTAGCGGTGTAGTTCAAATTTTTTGACTTCAGCGGCAAGTGTTGTTGGCGGAAAAATGAGGTTAAAAAGATACGACCAATCAGATGGCTAAACGCACTCACGTTGGCTACAAACGCCTAACTGTAAACGTAACTTTATAGCATCCCCTAAGTCCAGACTTGTGTGGGCTAGTAGTAGAGGGAACCACCGGCTTTAATTGACTTTCGAACCAATTATCAGCAATCTGGTTATAATATAAATATTATTGTGCGTGTTTGTATACAGATTTATAAATCCTTACTATAACTAAAATTTTATATTTAAATTAAGAAAAAACGTAGTGCCACAGGCGAATATTTTTACGAATTTGATGATCTTTTTTAATTTAAAATTTTACAAAAATGCAAGAAAGCTCCACCGCAACAGGCGAAAAATTTTACAAATTTCATGCTACAATCTTAATAATACAAAAAAAAGTTCTAGTGCAACAGTAAAAAAAATTACAAACTTTTTTTTTTAAGTTTTACAATGCCAAATGTTACAACATCTAAAAAAGCTCTAGCGCCGCGGCCAAAATTTTTACGAATTTAAAGCTGCTTATTCTACGAAGAAGGCTTCAGCCTTCCTTTATGGTCCTGATTAAAAATTACGATTTTTTTGCAAATGTGAAAATAAAAAGAAAGGTTGTACGAAATCCGTGCTGGAAGCATGGCATCTATCCTGATAAATATTATCCTTTCTTTTTATTTATTTTCTATCGAAAATTACGGTTCTATACGATGTACAGACATTAATGTCTATGAATGAATAGAATAATAGAATTCTATTTTCACTAGGATAGTTTTTGTTTTTTACTGTAAAAAAAATCAAATTTATGCAATAAAAAATTAAACGAAAACTTAACTAGGAATTAAATAATATGAATTAAAATTAAAAAAGTACAATAGATAAACCTACCCAGTAAACACTGACTGACGGGTCATCACACGCCTGTACGTGTGGCATAATGTAGTCTGTTGTTGATATTATGTTCTGGTGGTCCTTTAGGGTTGTTCTCCTGCTTCTGGTGCTGATGCTGTCATAATGGTGTTCCCTGTGTTACAAAAATTTTAAATACAATAAAAAATTACAAAAAAAAAAAACGTTTTTATCCTATTCTTATCCATATATACCATAGATATTTTTTTTCAATATGTATCAAACTAATTTATATTAAAAATACTGCTGCTTAAAAAGAATACTTTCCCCTGCACCCATACATTGACATAGGGAATGTTGGCTAAAAATAGTCAGACAAGGAAAAGTTTGTCTTATGAAACGCCTTTTTACTAGATATTGTTTTTAATAAATATTTCAAGTACATTACTTCTGTATGTTTGATCTATACACGGTGTATTTGAAATAGCGTAGGAAATTTTAACAGGTCACGTGCAAAACCTCGTTAATATATCTCAAAGGGTTCCTGAGTTATTAAATAAAAACCGATTTTTTTTAGCCAATTTCAAAGGGGCGTAGCTCCCTTATGACGCATTTTTAGACATATGTTTATAGGAACTTTTTGTCATATTTTATCATGTAGAATCAACTGTTAAAATTTCCTACGCTATTTCAAATACACCCTGTATAAACCGAGCAGCTGTTTATTTTAACACTATTATTTTTAATTATCGGTCAATGTACCATCTGATAGTTTCTAAGACGATTCATAAATTATACAGAAATGCAAGTGACTTCTGTTTAAGAGTAGCGAACTTCGTATAACGAGGTGTACTTTAAGAAAAATAATTGCTTTTAATTACTAATTAAATTTAATAACATAAATTCAAATTATTATATTTGGTCAAACTAATCTATCTTCTTAGTTAAATCTTTCAACTAATTTTCTATTTTTGTTAACTGTGTTCCGTAGTAGAACTTTTATCTTTAATTTAAAATACATTTATAAAAGTTTATTATGACCGCCCCCAGAATGTTCAATAAACTATTCGAACTTTAATGTTCATATTCAAAATATATTTGAAATCACGGCACGGATAATTCTAAGCCCCTATTACATACCTTAATTTCCATTTTTAAAAGTTTATATTCACTTATTATTTAAAAATTGTCAATCATTTATTTCAACAGTAAAAATTTTCTCAAAAAATGCAAAATTAATCTTAGTCTTAACTTACTTACATTATTACTTTACACTAAATTAAAATTTGCCGAGACAAGTGTCACGTACAAGCTCACCAAATAACTGATCCATTTCTGCAAAAATTTTAGGTTTATATACCCTAAAATCTCATAATTTGAATTTTATTACAATTTTAACAGTACCGACAAACAGAACTGTAGCGATTAATAACCACTAGTGTCTTACTAAATTATTAAAATTTGACACTAACTACTGCACAACTGACGCTTATTATCCTATATTTATGGCCTAAAGTACTGAGTCACCAAAATCTAGGTCAACTTGAATATCAACTAGTAGTGGTTCCTTAGTCGGCATTTCATTCTAGATAGATCAACTATTCGCCGCAAGTTAATTTATTACTGCTTAAAAATAAACTAACTATACAAAGCGTTACAAAAATACAATAATTGTACGCCAGTGCTTTCAAAGTAGTTCATATATTTCTTAAATAAAATACGACAGTTAATCCACTTAGAAAATGAACATTTTTTTACTAAAATGGATTCCACCCTCATAACAGTTGTTTCAAATGAGTTGGCATAGGAAGAGGGAGTCTAAAATTTGTGAAAATTGATGGACGTAACTTGTGGACAGACCAATAGTTTTTCAAAAGAATGTTTCATTTGAAAAATCAATGAAGAATTATTATTATTATTAATATAAGAGTAAGGTTATTTAAAACCTAATAAAACTCAAATTACAAAAGTTGATCTAGTACATAATAACACTGTCCCACAGAGAAAATATACTTTTTTTATGACATATCTTATCTTGAAGCATTTTTTCTTCTGATTTCAAATCTGTTTTCAGATTTGGGCTACGACCGCACAGTTTTTATATACAGGGTGTTTTAGAAAAAAAAATATATTTTTTAAAATGTCTGTAGAATTTGCTTTTATGAATATTTTTTAATAAAATTCGGGCCACTTATAAAAAAGGATGTGCTTTTAAGATTTTGGAAGATTTTTTTAAATGTCGAACTTTTACACTGAAAAAAATTTTTTTTTTGCTGTCAAATTTTTAAAAGATGGATTTTTTTTACGTTACCCATATTAAAACATTCTCTATTTATCTGGCTTCATTTTGCTTTTTGAATTTTTAATGGGGAGCTTTTATAAGTGGCGCTGCATTAATTTTCAGTACTTCTTGTCGGAAAGTTTAATACCAATATGCATGGTAGGAGCGCTCTCGAGCGTGTCGGAACAGTACATATGCCTTAAAACTAAATATGGCACTTCTTTGCCGTGTTTATTTGTGTTTGAAAAATTATTTCTAACATTTATAAAAAAATATTTAATACTTTATTTCAAGTAATTCAGGTAATTACATTTAATTCAAGGCTAAAACAGTTTAACCTACTACAAAAAGACACAAAGATTACTGTATACGGTAATCGAGAACTTAAGTTTTCCAGCTTTTATGAAATGAAGGACGATCTTTGTTATTGTAATAACATACAAGGATTAATGGATGCAGATTAAACATCCATATAATGGGCCATCTGAGTGGCGTCTTTTTGCAGATGCTTCAAAATCTAGTTTGAAGGTTGTTTTATTACACAATGGAAACAAGAAACCTTCAATTCCTATTGCTTATTCTACAAATATGAAAGAATATGAAAATATGAAAATAGTTTTGGATGAAATTAAGTATGAAGAACACAAATGGCAGATTTGTGGCGATTTGAAAATGGTAGCAATTTTGTTAGGAATTCAAGGTGGGTTTACTAAATATTCTTGTTTTTTGTGCTTATAGGATAGCCGAGCTGTAAAAAAGCATTACAAAATTAAAAAGTGGGAAAAAAGAAAAACGTTTGCACCAGGTTGTAATAATGTTATGGACAATCCACTAGTTGACCCAAAAAAATTCTGTTACCCCTCTACATATTAAATTGGGACTAATGAAAAATTTCGTAAAGGCATTGAAACAGGAAGGCGAACCATTTTTGTACCTGAAAGAAAAGTTCCTGAAGCTGTCAGAAGCCAAAATTAAAGCGGGCGTATTTGTAGGACCACAAATCAGAAAAATTGTTAAAGATAGGAATTTTGAGTAAAAACTTTCAAAGACTGAGAAGTTGGACTGGCATTCATTTAAACTTGTTATCTCTGGGTTTTTGGGTAATAAAAGGGAAAAGAATTATGTAGCTTGGGTGAAATCTTTTATAAGAAACTACCGATTGATGGGATGTAGAATGTCCCTTAAAATACATTTTCTACATTCACATCTGGATTACTTTCCACCTAATCTCGGCGCCGTCAGTGAGGAGCAAGGTGAAAGATTTCATCAACAAATTGCGAATATGGAAAAGCGATATCAGGGAAAAGGAAATCCTGCTATGATGGGTTATTACTTTTGGTCCGTAGTAGAAGTTGATAGAACTGCATACAAAAGAAAAAAATGGTAAGAAACATTTACATTATTTTTAGGTTAAGATATATATTTGTTAACGCAAGCCATTAAGGCTGGTAGATAAAATTAAGTTAAATACATTGTTTTTTTGTATAATCATTTATTTAATAAACGAATACTGTATATTTTATAGTTTAAACACCTACGACTAGATACGTACTGCTCCGGCTCTCTGAATAGCGCTCATATCGGTGTTAAAATTTTCGTCTTGACGCACTTAAAATTGATGTAGCGCCACTTCTGGAAGCTCCCTATTAAAAATTCAAAAAGCAAAATAAAGCCAGATAAATACAAAATGTTTTGATTGGGGTTACGTAAAAAAAATCCATCTTTTGAAAATTTGACAGCGAAAAAAATATTTTTTTTCAGTGTAAAAAACAAATGGGGGTCGATATTTAAAAAATCTTCCAAAGTCTTAAAAGCACATCCTTTTTTTATAAGTGACCCGAATTTGATTAAAAAATATTCATAAAAATAAATTCTACAGTCATTTGGAAAAAGGTGTTTTTTTTTCTAAAACACTCTGTATATAAAAACTGTGTGGTCGTAGCCCGAATCTGAAAAAAGATTCAAAATCAGGAGAAAAAATGCTTTAAGATAGGTTATGTTAGAAAAAAAGTATGCTTCAAAAATTTCGTTTTGTGGGATAGTGTAATATAACTAATGTAAACTCTATCTTATATCTAAAACTTAAAACTTAAAATCGAATAAGAGAAATGTGCAAAAAATAATTATTGCTCCTTTTGTTTTTTAAGCAAAAAAAAACGTAAATAGTCAACTTTTCCCGGACACACCGACAGACAGACCGACGAATATATTTTTTATACAATCAATAATAATAAATAATAATAATAATAATAATAATAACAGTAACAGTAACAGTAGCAGTAGCAGTGGCAGTGGCAGTGGCAGTGGCAGTGGCAGTGGCAGTGGCAGTGGCAGTGGCAGTGGCAGTGGCAGTGGCAGTGGCAGTGGCAGTGGCAGTGGCAGTGGCAGTGGCAGTGGCAGTGGCAGTGGCAGTGGCAGTGGCAGTGGCAGTGGCAGTGGCAGTGGCAGTGGCAGTGGCAGTGGCAGTGGCAGTGGCAGTGGCAGTGGCAGTGGCAGTGGCAGTGGCAGTGGCAGTGGCAGTGGCAGTGGCAGTGGCAGTGGCAGTGGCAGTGGCAGTGGCAGTGGCAGTGGCAGTGGCAGTGGCAGTGGCAGTGGCAGTGGCAGTGGCAGTGGCAGTGGCAGTGGCAGTGGCAGTGGCAGTGGCAGTGGCAGTGGCAGTGGCAGTGGCAGTGGCAGTGGCAGTGGCAGTGGCAGTGGCAGTAGCAGTAGCAGTAGCAGTAGCAGTAGCAGTAACAGTAACAGTAACAGTAACAGTAACAGTAACAATAACAATAACAATAATAATGATAAAAATAATAATAATAAACGTTCTTTATTGCATCGACCGTGGTCATTCAACCTATCAATAAATATTTTTTTAGATTTTTTTAACCACAAAAGAATTTTCTCGGAAATTATATTTTATGGTTTGTCAGCCCAACTACGTCTCAGCTAGAAAACCTAAGCTTAGGTTACCAGACGGGCGAGCTTGCAAGCGAGGCAAGCCTACAGCCCAAAAAATACTTTTAGTCCGTGTTCTATACGCTATTTTTAATTTGATTGTAATACGTTTAATAAATAAATTTGTTCGACAAAGAAAAATTAATGTTATTTTTTTCAATTATTGTTAAAATTGTTTAATTTCTTAATTGTGTAGAAAAAATATTGTTTCTAATACATGTGTAAAGAGGCTTTTCCCCATTTGATTTCTTGATTAAACTCCGCTTCTCGTCGTATAGGCAAATGTAATATGATGCGGAAAAGAGCCTCTTTCCACACTTGTTAGGAAAATAGGTATCCTAGCTAACCGAGATATATCAATTTTTTTTTGTTTCAAAATAAATTGTATCTTCAGAAATTGAAAACAAGACGGAAAGGATTACTATGTTTTAAATTAAAAAGTAAAAAAATTGAAGTACTCTTAGCAGAATCTCAGATCAAAAATGTCCAGAAAATATTCTATGTTCCATTGAAAATAAACAGCAAGCAAAAGAATGTCTTTTTGTCAAGTTTGGACTTAGATTTGTGACCTAAAACCTAACTAACATATTTGTCATTTTCGGCTTATACCGGTTGTTATATGCCATATTTATCTATTCTTCAGGGTTTGGACAGTCAAGGAAACCAGGGAAGTCAGGAAAAAGTCAGGGAAATTGAAATTAAAACTTGGAAGTCAGGGAATTTGGCCACTTATTCTAAAAATTTAGGGAAAATTGCAATGTTAGTTAGGACGTTTTAACTAGGGAGGGCAGCACAGGTATAAAAAGTTAATTTGTTTGTATGTAAATAAATAAAAAAAAAAACTATTTTTTTGACTACCTAACTAGGTTACATATTATCTACTGTTAATATGTAATATATTATCTACCATTGTCAAGACTTTTTTACCATGACAACCAATAATTATTTATTGACGAAGGTCAATAATAAAAAAAAATTAAGACTATATTATGCACCACATATGTGAAGTGTCTTAAGTGTTCTCGACAAATTTTTTGCCTCGACAGCATCTCAGAAAAAAACAGTGTCGAACTCGAACTTACTTAAACTTATCCTGTAACCATTTGTTTCTGTTTTTCACTATATTTTTTGCTTGTGTCCAGGTGAGACTCTTCTTCCAGTATATTTTCTACAGTTTCATTCCTAGTTTTCCTTAGCCTCTTTTTGTCTAGTTCATTTCTCATACCAATTTTACTTTTCTATATTCTTTTATTCTTGTTATAGATTTGATAGATTTTTTATTTATTGAAATTTTATTCTATAAGTAGGTACCTAGGAAATGAACTCATTTTAAGTACTTGATTTTCAACCAACTTAGAAAAAAAAACACACAGGTATTACATTTTGTTGATATTTGATTTGTTTTTTCTTAGAATATATGATTAAATAATAAAATATTACAAAATTAATGAAAAAATTTGCTACGCATAAAAGCAATTGAGGTTAGTCTCATAAACAAGTTTAAATTGTACACAAATATCCTTTATTTATCAAAGTAATAATACTAATTTGCTAAACACGATTGTCAATATACTAAAAATACTTAAAACTGAATAATAAATCAATTTTATTATGTAAAATAAAGAAAATATTACTTACCAACGCCAGCCAAACAAGGTGCCATCTTTTATTGTCACGTCACGCTTCATAATAAAATAAACAAGGTGGGCCTTAAATAGTTTTAAATAAAAAGTCAAGCATAACAATTTTTTTGTACAATCTTTATCATAGACCTAACCAAAATAAAAAAAAAAACACCAAAATTAAAATAATCGTTAGAGCACTTTTTGAAAAAAAAAAATGTTTCAAAAAAATGAAAAAATAAATAAAAATTATCGCTAAAAAATCTTATCTATATTATACACCTTTATTTGATCTATGAAAAAGGTTGAATAAAAAAAAATTGGTGGTGCCTGACTATTTATTTAAAGCATATTTAAGGCCCACCGTGTACTAGTAGTAGTAACTGTAGTAAAATTCTTTATGGATGTGAACACTGATGGCTGTGTTTCCTTCTTATGAATAAAATTTTACCTACCTTGTAGTAAACTCTTCACAGAACCCGCACCCGCCGAGTTTAGTCGCGCATTTTGGAGCGGTAGCTGGCACCATTATTATTTAAAGATCCTAAAGTAATTTGTGTTTGTTCATTGTCTAAATTAAAAACCACTAACCTATTTATAACCACTTATATGATTCTTACTACCTTTAACTCTTACATTAAAAGTACCTTTGCAATACTGACAGATGAAATAGGAAGAGGTGTTAACAATACTATTGTACTTTACAATAAATTAAATCAGGAATATACAGATTGATTTAGAATTCCCGTACAGATTGCGATGAAGCGAGCTTACAACCAGTTGGATCTGGAGGCCGTTCTGTTACCTTACTCGGATGTGCCTAAGCGTATATTTATCCTTGTTTTACGTATCTAGTTCATAGCTAGAGTGCTCATCATAGAACAGTCTGTCAGCGAACACAAGCATAGCCCGCCTCCTCATACAAGCAGTGTTTCCAGATATTAATTCGTTATAAATTGTTTTTATGTTTTTAGGAAAATGCTGATATCTCCTAAATCAGAAAAAAACGGACACCTTGAAAATCGTTGTTTTAATTACTGAGAAACAATGAAATGTTTTAAATTGTACTTAACTAAGTGAAATTTTATGTTGACACCTAAAAAAAGGAACAAAAATATCCCTTAACTGAAGGGTGACCTGGATCGTCCAGTCCTTCTAGTATGGTTACATTTATCTGGTTTAACCCTGCATGCAATAATGGAATCGTAATGGTAAATGTGGGATTTAGGACACTCTGTGAAGTGTGAATGCTACAATCCTGACTAAGTTGAATGATTCCGGTTTGATTGATGGTTACTTCCTCTCTGATGCCGTTACATTTTATTGCAATTTTGGTTGGCTTATGCGTGATGAACATCCATGCATTTGGCTGATATAGCTGCTTCCATGTCATAGAGTGTATTCCAACTTTTTGTTTTGGACATGTGACTTCATTGGTTCGGTTGTAGATTTGATCAATGATGCAGTTTGGACTACCCTCATTGCTCCTCACTACAGCTGGTGATGCAACCAAGGTGTTTCTTTCCAATTTGATGCAATTTGTCAAATCTTCTGTAGGAATTTTAAAATAGCGCTGTGAGTTGTAGTCTACGGCTATAAGATTATTGGTAATTTGTGGAATCCAATATGCCTTGCGGTCATTTTTAGGAGAACTGGAGTGACCTTCATAAGGTCGAAGTCTGTTCCTTCCGTGATTAGGAAATGCCCAAAAATGGAAATGTTTGTTTGTGTTTGCTGTATTGTTGTTCTCACAATTGGTAGCTCTAAGACTTGTAAGCTGCTTGGTAGTTTTTGTGATAGTTCTCTAATCTTCTCCTTGACTTGAGCTGGAGTTATGAAGTTATAGAAATGTCCACTGTTGAACATCAATTCCATTAAGTTCTTGGTCTGTTCCTGAACTTCTTGGACATAATTTACTGCTAATTGGTATGTGTTTAAGGTTTAAATTCAGACGACTTTTGTGTGCTTCTCCATACCATTGATTCATCTCTCGTAAGTGATGAATGAGTTCTTCTCCATGAATTTCCCAGTCTAGCTTCTTTGCGTCTTGGATTAGTTTATCCATGTGTTTTATCAGGTTCTGAATATTTGTTTCATACTGGTATATTTGTCTTTTTGGTATTTCAGCTTCTATTCTGAATATGCCTCGATTGATTTTTGCTGAACCCATGTGTTCAATGTACAGTCCTGGTAGTGTGATCACTCTTATGACCCCAACATCACCTTGATGTACTTCATCAATCCTAGCAAGCGGCCAACACCCAGGAGCCAAATTGTCTTCTTTGATTAGAACCAAATCTCCGATTTTGACATTTGCGCGGATTGTTTTCCATTTGTAACGCTGTTGTAACATGTGCAAATATTCTGAAGACCATGTCTTCCAGAGATCCATGTGCATTTTCTGAACCAAATTCCACCGTGTTTGATTTTTCAATACTCCTTCACATGGAAATAGTGTGGATAGAGACACTATCGCCCTACCAATCAAAAAATGTCCAGGTGTTAACGCTTCAACTTCTTCTGGGTAATTTGATAGTGGACACAGTGGTCTAGAATTAAGACATGCCTCAGTCTGCTGCGTCAGTGTGCTTAGCTCCTCGTAGGTTAGGGTAGCATCGCCTATGACTCGTTTGATGTGGTGTTTCATTGACTTTACGGCGCTTTCTCACATACCTCCGAAATGAGGTGCTGTTGGCGGAATGAAGCGCCATTGTGTTCCAAAGTTTGACAGCTTCCTAAATAAATTTACTTGATCCAACGAAGGTGGTTCCATTCTCACTGTACATATTTGCACAAGGAACCCTTCTTGCCACAAATCTTCGAAATGCCGCCAAGACTGCATCCGACGTTAAATCGATTACTACTTGGATGTGCACAGCCTTTGTGGCGAAGCATAGGAAGATGGCTATATATCCTTTGTAGGATTTTGTGCCTCTTCCTTTTGAGGCTCTTATTTGTACCGGTCTGCATAATCTACTTCTGTGTTGGTGAAGGGTGGTGAAGGATTAACTCTTGCTTCTGGTAGATCACCCATAAGTTGGCTTATAGTCTGCCCTCTGTACCGGATGCATGTTGGACAGTTGCGTATCACCTTCCGCACAAGATTTTTTCCATTTGTTATGCAATATTTTCTTCTGCAATAGGCTAAAGTTCCTTGATTACCTCCATGCAATGTAGATCTGTGCGCATGTCTTACAATGAGTGTAGCTATCCAACAATCTTTCGTAAGAATAATTTGATGTTTCTAATCCTCTGGTACGCTCGATCTCTTTATTCTTCCACCTACTCGCATGACCCCATTCTTATCTAAAAAGGTCGCGGGCTAATGACTTTGCTTTTGTAAGATATTTCTTTGGACTGTTGTAACATGCGAAGTTCCTCTTCCAGTCCTCACAGCTGGGATCTTCTTAGTATTAAACATATCTTACCTGAACATTTAAAGCTAAAACTAGTAAAATCTCTAATCTATCCGCACATTTAATTTTGTTGTTCGGTTTATTATAATTTTTTAACCATGAAGAAAAAAAAACTTCAAAAATTTCAAAACTCCTGCTTTAGATATATCTGCAATATTCCTTTTGGAAATCATGTAACCCCATCAATTAATAATCATAATGAACTAAAAATAAAGAATCGCATGAAATTTTTATTTGCACAAGGTGTCTTTAATATAGAGAAGTCAAGAACTCCCGATTATCTATATGAGTTACTTATTAAACGTTCCAACATACATAGTATAAATATAAGAACTAATAGATATGATATTCCTAGGCTTAAGAAAAGTAAATTTACAGGTTGTTTTGCCTACAATGCACCTACTACCTTAAATGAGTTTTTCTAGTATCTAGGCGAATCACCCTGTATATTTTAAAAAAATGTAAAACTTAAATTTAATTTTAGTAATAATATTTTTGTATTCTTAAGGTGGGAGCTGAAAATCAACTTTGTTGAGCTCTTTACCAGTTGTTTGATACAATAAATTACTTACTTACTTACTAGAGTCACTTCTATTTCTTTTACTGTTAATGGCTGTATAATCTTTTCTTTGTTTCCTGCATCTTTGGATAAATCTGCGGAAGTATGATAATACTCGCAACATTCGTGTTAGAGATGAAAATTGCTCAAATGTTTCTTCACTATTTTCACTCTTACATGCCATATGTACATGTTTTTTGGCTTCTTCAGATGTAACTTGTGCCACTTGGTAAGATGGCCATTTATTTTCCTCTTGGTATAACCATAAAGCCATTTCGTGCAACTTTGATGGATCTAATCCTCTGGATACCATATCGGCGGGATTGTCTTTTGTGCCTACATGCGTCCAATTTTCTGCTGAAATGCTTTCATTTATGATGGATACTCGATTTCCAACAAAATTTTTCCATCTGCAGGGATCTCCTTTAATCCATGCTAGTGTTATTGTCGAATCTGTCCATGCATTTTTCTTTACCTCGGGCATCTTTATATCTTGGGTTACTTGCTTCATTAGCTTTGTCAGCAACACAGCTGCACAAAGTTCTAATCTCGGCAGGGTTTCTTCATTTTTATTGGTGCCACTTTTGATTTTAATACCATTAGACACGTTTTAATTTTTCCATCTGCTTCTACTGATCTGCTATAGATTACTGCCCCATATGCTTTTTCTGATGCTTCACTAAAAGCCGTGTAGTTCAAATTGTTTAATATCAGGTTGGGAATCGGTCCACCGTGGGATTCGAATTCTTTCCACGTTCTTTAGTTTTGTTAGAAACCAGATCCATCTTACTTTAATATCCTCTGGTACTTCTTTGTCCCATTCCAAATTTTTTATCCATAATTCTTAAATTAAAATTTTGGCTATTATGGTTACTGGTGCCAACCATCGCAGTGGATCATACAGTTTTGTTATCTCCGATAGGATGTTTCTTTTTGACGGCACTATTTCATTTCCTATGTTAACCTTAAATAGGAAAATATCTTCGTATGGATTCCATAAAACCCCTAAAGACTTCTTGGTGTTGTCTTTACTGAAGTCCATTTCTTGGTTCTCCAGAAGTTCTTTAGGTAATGAACGTAATAGCTCTCTTTTGTTGCTTGACCATTTCCTTAATTTTAACCCTCCTGCCTTAAGCATGGATATTAATTCTTGTTGCATTTGTAGGGCCTCTTCTATAGATTCAGCTCCCGATAATACATCATCAACATAAAAATCTTCCATCGCCTCTGCTGCTCTTGGAAAGTTTTGCTTCTCATCTTCCGCTAACCTTTGTAATGTTTTTACGGCTAGATAAGGTGCTACCGTTGTTCCATATGTTACTGTTTTCGTTTGGACTTTTTATATATTCTTGAATTGGCTGATTTTGATCGAATCTCCAAAGAATTCTTTGGAAGTATTGATCTTCTGTGTGTATCTGAATCTACCTGAACATTTCCTCAATGTCCGCTTTAAAGACTACCATATGCATCCTCCATTTAACCAAGATACTAAATATTTCCTTTTGTAGTCTCGGACCATTGAACATTTTTTTATTTAAGCTTTTTCCGGAGTTCGTCTTACAAGATACATCAAATACGACCCTCAGCTTCGTAGTGCTGCTCTCTTCCCTTATTACTGCTTGGTGAGGAATGTAGTATTTTCCTCCCAAAGTGGATGATAATTTCATGTGACCCATTTCCTGATACTCTTGCATGAATTTACCATATTCCATTTTTAGCTCATTATTTTTTGCTAACTTCCATTCGAGTTGCAAGAATCGAGCTACTGCCTTTTTTCTGGAGTCTCTCAAGTCGCTGGGGTCTTCTTTAAATGGTATGCAAACAGTGTAGGTTCCATTAGTATGCCTAACTGTCGTTTTATCGTAGAAGGCTTCACACTGACTCTCTTCTTCTGTCGTGTTTGGTTCTTCTCCAACTTCTTCTATCAACCAGAATTTTGTGAGTTGTTCATCCTCATCTTTGCGGGATATCATGCTCATAATACTTATAACTTTATTGTCTTCCAGTTTCTTTGCCAGACCAGATAATACCCGTCCAAACTCTTTGTTCTGGGCAACTGGACCATCTTTGATTTTAAATATTTCTCCTAGACCATCTGCTCCAAGAAGGGTGTCAATTGGTCCAGGTATGTTGAACTTTGGATCAGCTAAATAATAGTTTTTCCATTCTTCCTTATCTATACCTTGCATCCTGATTTGTGGCAGGTTTTATGTCACTTTGGTCAGGACTAGTAGGTCTTCGTTTGAATGGTGAAGGGAATCTTGGCTGCAGCTGCACAGATACTTTTGATTTTGCAATCCGTCCTTCTGGTCCAATTCCTGACATTGTTGCCCAAACTTTCTCTCTTGGAAGTGCTAACAGTTGCCCTGCTTCTTCCGTTATGAGTGATACTTGAGATCCATTATCCAGCATCAGGGGCAGATTTATCCAACTTCCATTGGCGGTTTTTGCTTGGACCAAGTAAAACCTCATATTGATTGTTTGACATTTTTTGAATTGTGCCACTATGTACCGATAAGTTATTGTTGTTGAACTGCAGCTGAACATGGATCATTTTGTGATGCTCTGCTCTGCCACATGTTCTACATTTTTCTTTGGACATGCATCTTTTTGCTGTGTAATGCCCTAAGCATTGAAGACATAGCTTTAGCCTTAGTGCTGTTTTTCGTCGTTCTTCTGGTCCCATGTTTTTAAATTTACTGCATTGTATAAAGTTATGTTTTTCTTTACACAATTTACAAGTAACGGGAGGTAAGACTTCTTGGTTGCTGTAGGCCGGGAGTATTGCTTTTTTCCCATAAGCTCCAGTGACTGGAACCTAGTTATGAGAAACTTGTTGAGTTCGGCATGATCTGGAATATCATGGGGTGTTTTTAAAGTTTGTTCGAACAGTTTGTTTGTTTCGTCATACTATCTGCTGATGATGATGTGATCCAGAAGAGGGTTCCAGTCCGCTGTACTGATGCCCATGTTCGAAATGGCCTTTGTGCAATCATCCATTGTATCATGTAGCTCTTTTAATTTTTGAGCTGACTCGAAGTTTATTTTTGGAAATTTTAGGATTTTGTCCAGCAATTTTTTCAAGAGAATCCTCTTGTTGTCGTAACGGCTCTTTAAGGTTTCCCATGCTGTAGTATAATTCGCATCATTAATTTGTAAGTTGCGAATTATTTTCAAAGCTTCTCCTTTTAGGTGAGTTTTGAGATACTGCATTTTCTCCATGTTTTTCATATATTGCTTGTTGTCGACCATATTGGAAAAAATGTCATGGAATGTTGACCAGTCTTTGTAGTTTCCGGAGAATATGGGAATCTTGACTTCAGATAAGTGACACGTTGCTTGCTTTTACTGTTGACGTGCTTTTTCTATTTGCTTGACTATGTGGTCTACGGCGTCCTGGACCCTTTTTTCCATAGTTATGAATGCTTTGTTCCTAAATAGATATATTTAACTGCAGCCCCAGTCGTATTAAATTTACATTTCGCCAATTAGACCTGGATTAACATTTTTTTTTTGTGTACCTTGTATATTAATTAACCTTTGTAATTTTTTGTTAAGACTCTTTGTTTCGATGTGACTCATCCTAGAATTGGTTTTATACTTGGATGTAACTTAAATAAATAAATAAATAAATAAATAAATAAATAAATAAATAAATAAATAAATAAATAAATAAATAAATAAATAAATAAATAAATAAATAAAGTATTCATTTTCATAGTCATCTGCCTTCATAAAGATTTCTTCGTGTCGATCCTTGCATCTTCTCCATTCCTCTTCTAACTGTTCTCGGCGTCGTTCATACATTGAAGTATCCAGTTCTAGACTTTGCCTGATATCTTCAATTTTGGCTGATATTTCTTCATAAATTGTGGCTTGCAGTTTAATCCTCCTTTTTTGGACCATTTGATCTTGGTATTGTTTCATTTGAGATGGATCTTTTCTTCGTATTCTGTGAGTAGTCTTTCTAACCCACGAAAGTAACTCAATGTTACCGTAGTAATTTTCTTTGAAGTAGTTGTGTTCCATCATACCAGTTTGCAGAGCTTTCTGGTGGTTTTTCTTGAAGGGTTTGTTACGCCAAATTCGTACTTTCAATTAGATAGAGCAAAGCCCTCTAGGAACCTTATCTATAGCCCCTGCAGCTAAAGATGGGAGTAGGCGCCACTTAGTTTAAGATCTGATAGGGTAATATTAAGTGCCAGTAAACCAAGAACCTTGGCACTCAAAAGCATCAATAACAGTTGGGCAAAGTACTACTGAGGAATACAAAACTAAAATGGAAATAAAATGGCAGTATAGTTTGTAATACACTAAACTTTATTGCGCGGACACTCCAGCCAGCACCAAAATAGGCGAATATACAGTTATTTACTACCTTATAAATGTTTACTACGTTAAAAAGAAACAGGCATAAAAAAAACATGAATTATTTTGACGCAGGTAAATACTAAATAAGCTTGCTAGCATAAAATTATAACTATGTCAGATTTACTAAATATTTTTGTCCAAGCATGCATGCGTAAACGAAAACTTACAATAAAGCGCTATTTTATACATTAATACAGAAATAGAATAAATTCGATTGTATAGCTCAAGCAGCTAATACCAAAAATACCTATAATAATTTTATGGAAATGTCAAACAGCTGATTTAAGGCAAAACAGATAGTTTTATATTTAGCCTACTATCTTAAACATAAATACACAAAAGGAAAGCTTATAATTGCCTTTCTAATTGTAGGACTAAATAAAACTAAATTTCTAAACTATCTAGTAAGTATCCGACTAAATACCGTATGATTGTAGCTTCTACAGTGCTGTAAATAGCCTAATAAATACCTGTGTGTATCTAAAATGTATTGTTTTTGTAGTAAAAAACCTGCAGAATAGTATGCTCGGACGTAGCAAACATCCAAAGGGGTCCAGGGGCTGAACCTCGATAATCAAACTAGGTCAACAGGTCTAGTGTTCAAACAACTGTGGTCCACGATACTGCAAATTGAAGCCAAAACCAAAATTTTGCTATCATGCAATCCAATACTTAAAATCCGTAACTTAAAACTGTTATCCAGTGCTTAAGTCCGTAACTGAAACCCTAAAAATAATAGAAATATGCTAATACAAGCCAATGCCGAAGCTTAAAGGACAACACAAGGACATGGTATGTCGACAAACTTCTTTTCTATACAAAAATATCTTACCTTTTTGGATAAAAAGGGCTATTCTATCTGAAGATTACTGTGAATCTTGCTATTTAAACAAAGCTCAGTTTATGAGAGGGTAGCTGGAACAAGAAAAACGAAGTTAAGCTGTGATCAAAATTTTGAGAAGAAGAGTACTTACTTATTTTTAATCACAAAGTAGAAAAATTTCCAATAACCCAAAATCAACATCAACGGCTTGGAAATTCAATTATGAATGTTTTCCTGTATAATTCCTACACATAAGTAATTATTACTATAAACTTTAAAGAAAAACCATTCAACTTAGTAACTACACCTCTTCATACGAAAAATGTGAACAAAATGGCTCGTTGCCGTCAACAAAAACAAGAAGCAGCTGTTTTTTTTATATAGAAATTTGGTCGCGCCAACTTTAAAATAACTCAATGAAATTGACGCTGATCGCGACACCCCTCTGACAGATTAACATAGCCTAACTTAAAATAATACCAAAGCATATTTTAGGACAAAATTCCCTTGTTTAAGGTTCGAAATGACTGTAAACTAATAAAAGAATAAACAAAATGTTAAAATTAACAAGGTAAGCGATTTTTGCACGTAACAAACTCCACCCCAACCTCCAGAGAATTTTCCCAAAATTCTCTCAAACAAAAAAACATAAGCAAGAAAAGTTCTATCGCATAACAAACACACACACATACATTTCTTAACCATCTAGGTATCAAGATTAGTTTCATCCGGCGCAGCGCGAAGATCCTTTGCATTCCAAATCCCTCGAGAGTTCCTACTTTCGTCAGAAAGTTCATATATGGTGACACAACTTTCTTCACAATAAATGGGCCTACAAATTTCGGAGAGAGTTTAGCACTTACATAATAGGCCTCATTTGAAAGTACCATATTCTTTTGCCAAACCTGTTGTCCAACAACATATTTAACAGGTCTACAACGAAGATCATATCGTGCTTTACTCTTATCTGATGCTCGATCCATCCGTTTGCGGATATCGGTAAAAACTTTCTGCAAACTCTCACTACGAATCTTAGGGTTAAAAGCAGATCTATCGATTACCACATTCTTTGGTTCTTCATCAGATTTTTGGTAATCATTACCTTTCAGACATATCTGACGACCAAAATTTATAAAATATGGTGTCTCACTGGTTGTTTCTGAAACCAAGGTTCGAAGTGCACACCCTATCTTTGGCAAATACTTGCACCAATCCCTAAGATTATCAGTAACAAAACACCTAAGCATATTACCCAATGTTTTATTTGTCCTTTCACGCGGATTACTTTGAGGATGGTACAATGCGGTAAATGCTAACTTGACACCGTAACTACTACACATTCCTTGAAACTGCTTACTTTTAAATTAAACGCCATTGTCGCATATTAAAATGCGAGGAACACCAAACAACCAAAAGACATGGTCCTCCATTACCTTAGTAACTGCTGATCCAGTTGCCGTTCTATGTGGAAAAACAAAGGACATTTACTAAAGGAGTCTACCACAACAAAAATATATGCAAAACCACCAGATGACCTTGGCAGAGGTCCTAGTAGGTTACATGATACCATTTCCCATGGGACAGACACTTTTGTATGTGATGTCATTAAACCTCCAGGTTTCTTCTATTCAGGTTTAGAAGCAAAACATCTCAAATAGTTATTAACATATATAATAACATCTGGTTTACATTTGGGCCAATAATATCGCTCACATACTTTCTGATACATAGATATACCAGGGTGTCCTGAGGTAACATAGTCATGACAACTTTCCAATACTTTTAGACCTTCAGGTTTTGGAACAACTAATTTCCAATTTTCCACATCACTACCAAGGTCTGGATATTTACTAATAAAATGCTTATAAAGTTTATTATCCTGAACTCGCCAACCAGTAAATTGTTTGGGCGATCTGAATACTTTCTCAGACATCTTGCTATACCACTTATCTTGAGTCATAGATTCTGGACAGATATCAAAGAGATCTACTATGGGAACGGAGCGACTTAAAGCGTCAGGTACTAAATGTTCTTTTCCCTTTCGGTGGATGATATCAAAGTCAAATTGCTGTAATCGAAGTGCCCATCTCGCTAAACGACCATTCTGACTCTTGAGGTTGCTAAGCCAAACTAACGAATAGTGATCAGTCACGACGGTGAAATGACAAGCCTCTATGTATGGCCTTAACTTTTCAACTGCCCACAGAACTGCCAAACATTCTCGCTCAGTGGTTGAATACTTCCTTTCAGTACCACTAAGTGATCTACTCAAATACGCCACCACTTTCTCACCCTCGGAATGTAACTGTGATAATACCGCACCTAAACCAAACCCAGATGCATCGCATTGAATCTGAAATGGAAGGTCAAATGAAGGACCATACAAAATAGGAGCAGAGATCAACTTTTCCTTGATGGTATTAAAATAATCTTCTTGTTCTTTTTCCCACATAAATTTACGAGATTTCTTGAGAAGGTCAGTCAAAGTACTAAAGTTTTGTACGAATCTACGATACCAACTTGCTAAACCTATAAAACTTCGTACATCACCGACATTCTTCGGCGTTGGAATACGCATAATTGCGCTGACTTTCTCTGGATCGACCCTAAGTCCATGCTGATCGACCACGTACCCGAGATAGGGTAGTTCTGGCATACAAAATTGGCACTTTTCTTTCTTGAGCGTCAACCCCGCTTCCATAAGCCTTTTAAGTACTTCTTGTAGTACTTCCATATGCTTCTCGAAAGTTGGAGTGACAATGATAATATCATCCAAATACACAAATACAAAAGGCTCAAGATCCAAACCTATTACTTTATCAACTAGTCACTGGAAGGTAGCCGGAGCATTGGTAAGTCCATAAGCCATTCGGCGGAACTGGAACAAACCTCTCTTTGGAACTGTTAAAGCAGTAAGGGCTCGTGACTTATCCGACAACTTCACTTGCCAATACGCTGACTCCAAATCCAATGAAAAAAAAAAAAAAAAGGATAGAGGCCCACCCAACACGTACCCACCTGAGGGGCTAAGGGCACCCTCAGGTGCCTCTTTAAAATCTCTTGTCCTTTTGTCTTTTGTGTAGCTTATCAACTAACATGGCAGTGGCCTTTATTAACGAATATATTACAGGTATGTACATTGAGGTATAGTATATTTATATGATTTTGTTGAGGCGAACCGGGGAGGGAGGATTGCCAGCCTCCCAGGTTCGTTCAGTGTTAAGTAAGACTGCTAGGAGTTTTCCCCTAAGGGAAGGAGGTACCATTAACCCTCCTTGGTGCGGCTTACAGTTGTTCATCACGTACGAACTCCTCGAGCAACTGAAGGTTGTCCGAAGTAGCAGCTTCAAAAATGATGTCGCTGACTATGATAGGTCAGTAAGGAAAGGCCTGAATGAGATTAACTCTTTCCTCTTGAAATCTTCGGCAGTTGTAGATCCGGTGGAGGGGGTCATCTATGACGTGGCAAGTTGCACAGAGGTTGTTGGCTCGTTTGCCAATTCTGTAGAGGTGGGCTACGAAGTTTCCGTGTCCGGTAAGGATCTGAGCCAATTTTCTGCTGATTTCTGGGGTATTGTTGAGCCATCTGGGAATGTCAGGAAGAAAGGAGTGGGTGACGCGCCCCTTTTCGGAATGATCCCATTGGATTTGCAGACGTTGATCGTTTCTTCTCTAAGGGCAGCGGCAAGAAGTTTAGGGTTGGCATAGTTCTCTCGCGAGACCACTAAGGTACAATGGGTGGTTTGGATATTCTGCTTGTAAAGATATTTAGACCTGATCTCACTTAGGGTGAGTTCGATTGGAGGGATTCCAGCCAAAATACCCGCGGCCTCGTTTGAGGTGCTCTTATAACTACCGGTGATTACCCTGCCCCTAACTCCTCGAAGGGATTCCAGGCTTCTCCTAGCGTGACTCAGCATAGCACGTTCTGCCCATATTGGGGCACCATACGTTATAATGGGCAGCGTGGCGACGTTGAAAATTGTTTTCATGGCTTGTTGGGGATTGGACTGAAGCCCTGCCGTGCATCTACGTAAGCCCATCATGGCGTTTTTGGCCTTGTTGGTGGTTGCCTTTATATGCTCCAGAAAACTAAACTTATGGTCAAGGGTGAGTCCGAGATATTTGGCATATTTCTTCCTAGCCAAGTTTCGGCCATTGAACTTGATGGTTGGGTTCCTGACAATATCGGGCCCATAGAGTATATAGCAGCATTTGTTTGCCGAGAAACAGAGCTTGTTGCGATCCGCCCAGCTACTCAGTTCACCGAGGGCTGCATTGGCTCTGCTCTCGAGTTGGGGTCTGGAGTTGCCAGATACGATCATACCGATATCGTCAGCGAATCCCACCATTATTCCGTGCTGAACGCCCTTATCCAGGAGGTTGTCCAGGGCAGAGTTCCATAGGTTGGGGCCCGATGTGGATCCCTGGGCACAGCCCTTTTCTGGCGTCTTACAGACGGTGCGGTCAGCGATCGTGATGCTGGTGAGCCTATCCATAAAAAAGCTCCTGATGATGTCCAGTAATTTTTTTGGGATGTTTTTATCTGCCAAGGAGTGTATCGTTGCCGGCCACCACAGGTTGTCGAACGCGCCCGTTATGTCAAGAAGGATGAGTATGACATACTTATCTGGATTGCTCTCAATGCAGTCTTTGACCTTGAGGATGGCGTCAGTCGTGCTGCGACCCTGCCTGAAGCCAAATTGGTTTTCATTGTGGAATTCAGTTTCCGCAGTGTGGTCAAACAGACGGCTATGAGCTTTTCCAAAATCTTGCAGAGTATTGGGAGGAGGTTATGGTTATGGTTATTAGGGTGGAGGGTAGCTATCTACACGCACTTAGGCCACTTAGCTGGGCCCATTGTACTACCTCCCTTTGGTCGCAGCATTTAATTTAACCTCTCAGCCATCCAATTCTTTGAATATATCTAAGAAGATGTCTGGGAGTGATGCTGCTTATACCGGCCATGTCGAGCCAGTACTCGTCTAGCATGGACCCTCTTATTAAGGCTAACGCTGGACAGTGACATAACACATGTTCCATTGTTTCCTCTTCCATGTAGCATCCTCTACAGATGGGGTCGACTGGCTTCCCCATGATGTTAAGATGCTTATTTAGTTTGCAGTGACCTGTTACGATGCTTGCAAACTGTCTTAGGTTATCCCTTTTTAGTTGCATACAAAAGCGTGCTGTCTTTTCACACGGAGTGGGAAGGGCTGCTCTTGCATGTTTACAGTCGTTTCTCGTAATCCAATTACGGGTGTGTTTTATGTGAGTTTCTTGATTAATGAGAGCTGTTTTAAAAGCGACAGATACAGGGATTATGGGCTCTGGACCAATAGGTACAGAGCCTGAGCCTGCTCGTGCCAATCTATCAGCTTCTTCATTGCCTACATTTCCATTATGCCCCTTTACCCATGAGAGTGTAACAGTATTAGAAACTGCCGCTTCCTCCAGGGATTGGTGACATTCCAAAACTAGCTTTGAAGTAATTTTGAAAGACTTGATTGCTTGTATGGAAGCTTTGCTATCCGTAAGAATAGTTATTCTTCTATTACTGATTTCCCTTTCAGAAATAGCTCTCGCAGCATTTGTTATGCCTATTACCTCTGCCTGAAAGACCGAGGCATGCTTGCCAAGGGAAATGCTTATTTCTAACTCTAGATCTGGGCAGAAAACTCCTGCACCTGATCCTTCAGTTGTCTTTGAACCATCAGTGTACATGACAATGTCAGGTACGCTGTCAGTTTCTTCTTTAGTGGAAGCATAAGCTTGGTATGATCTATTAAAGATATACCTGGGAGCAACTAGATCGGTCTGAGATTCAAGAATGGGAGCTTGTGACACAAACCGTTCAAGAATAGACTCATGTCCAGTACGCGTTCCTCTTGCATTCCACGTACTATTTGCTTTCAGCCTAAGCGCTGTCTTTGCGGCCTCACCCTCAACAAAAATATTAAGGGGAGGAATACAAAGCAGAGTCTCTAAAGCTGCAGTTGGAGTTGATCGCATTGCACCGGTTATACTCATAAGAGCTAGTCTTTGAATATGATTTAGTTGCGTTCTTGCTGTAGTCAGTTGGGTTCTGGGCCACCATACAACTGAGCCATATGTTAGCATAGGCCTTATGACAGCGGTGTACAGCCAAAGGGTGATCCTGGGAGACAAACCCCAAGATCTGCCCAGTGCTCTACGACACTGCCAAAAAGCTATGCATGCTTTTTCTGTTTTTTGCTTAAGGTGTGGTCCCCAACACAGTTTGCTGTCAAGAAGAATTCCCAGATACTTTACTTCTTTAGAAAAGCTGAGTTGTTTTCCGAAAAGAAATGGGACTTTGAGGTTTCCCAGTTTCCTTTTCTTAGTGAACAGGACCATCTCAGTCTTGGCTGGGTTAACCGAGAGAGAGTGATCATCACACCATTTCTGTAGAATATTGAGTGCGCGCTGAATGAGATCGCACAGCACGCTCTCAAAATTCCCTGTAAGTAGTATGACTATGTCGTCTGCATATCCTATTGTGTAGAAAGAATTATCGTTAAGGAGTGTTAATAGGCTGTCCACTACAAGGTTCCAAAGGAGAGGAGAAAGAACTCCACCTTGTGGGCAGCCTCTTGTTACAACTCCTCTTGTGATTAATCCCCCTATGTTTAGTTGAACTGCTCTCCATTCAAGCATGTGTTGTATCCACTCAATGAGTGTGGGTGATACACCATGTCTTTGTAGGGCAGTTTTAATGCTTTTAAAATACGCTTTGTCAAACGCTCCTTCAACGTCGATAAACACAGAAAGTGTCGATGCTTTCAGTCCCAGGGATTTCTCGATTTGGGAAATTACAGCTCGGAGAGCTGATTCCGTCGATCTGCCAGGGATGTAGGCGTGTTGATTTGGGTGTAGTTTAACTCTAGAGAGTGCACCATCCCGAATTTCTTTGTCAACCAGTTTTTCTAACGTTTTTAAAAGAAAAGACGTCAGGCTAATTGGTCGGTAGGATTTAGCTAGTGAGTAGTCTTTCCTTCCAGGCTTAGGAATAAAGGTTACTTTAACTTCTCTCCATGCTTTCGGAATGTATTTGAAAGCTATACATGCCTGAAAAATGTGTTTTAGTGGACTGGAGATTATATCCAGGCCCCACTGCAAAAGCGCTGGGAATACTCCGTCCAATCCTGGAGATTTAAAGGGAGAAAAAGTCCCAATGGCCCATTTTATGCGTTTCTCGTCAACCAGTTTGGAGGCCACTTTCCAGTCCTCTTTACTTGGAGGTGGAAGCGTATGTGGATGCCATTCCTGATTGGGAGTAATAACACATCCTGGGAAATGAGTTTCTAGGAGTATTGTAGAGGTACTTTGAAGGTCATCTGTATATGAGCCATCATTCCTTTTAATACTACCTAGTTTCTGTGATGAATCCTTGGAAAGGACTTTCTTTAGTCGGGCGGCGACCGTGGTAGATTCTATACTGCCACAAAAGTCCCTCCAAGCTCTCCTTTGATTTTCGCGAATTAATTTTTTGTATTCTTTTCGGTGCTCTGAATAAGCGGTCCAATCAGAATCCAACCGTGATCTCTTCGCCTTATTAAACAATTTTCTTGTTTCATTTTTCAGCTTTTGAAGTTTAGCACACCACCAGGGGTTAGTCAACTTCCTGTTTGCTGGAATTTTAATGGGACAAGAGTCCTCATATGAGTTAACGAGAGACCTTTGAAGATTATGTACATATTCTTCAATGTCGTTCGTTGAGTTAAAAACATTAGGGGGCTCCTTGACTCTGTTTTTCAGATGACTAATGAAAGCCTCCCTGTCTGTTTTCTTGGGGTTTCGATAGGCTTTTAACTCAGCTCTATCCAGATTTAACCTAAAGCGAATCCATCTGTGGTCCGAAAAGGAGGCCTCTGATGATACACGCCAGTCAGTTATTTGTTTTGAGATATCAGAAGTGGCCAGTGTAATGTCAATTACAGTCTGACCCCGGCGTGTTACGAATGTAGGTTCGCATCCACGATTTAATATCTCTAGGTTTGTGCCAGATAGAAACTCTAGCAGTACTTTGCCTCTTCCGTCGATGTTTTTGTTGCCCCACACAATGTGATGAGAGTTACTGTCACATCCAACTATAAGGCTTTTTTTCTCCCGTTGGCAAAAGTTTATCAGGTTGGCAAGTTCCTCTGATGGAGGTTGCGTACCTGTATCTTGTGGGAGGTATGCCGATGCTATAAAAAGTTCTTCTTGGTTACCCTTTACACTATAGTTCATTCTCACAGTTGTTAGGTCAGCTGTGCTGAACTGAGTTACTAGAGTAGCTTCATATTGCTTAGGTATGTATATACACGTCCTAGGCTTTTGAATATAGCTATTTACAAAAATAGTCCCTTTTAAGCTGCCGAAGCCGGAAACTTTCGATTTCACAATCCAGGGTTCTTGGATTAGTGTTATTGTGTCCGCATTACTGTCCAGGTGACGGCAGATGGTAGCTACCGCCGCCCGGCAGTGTTGCAAGTTAATTTGTATAATCTCAAGTCCAGACATTGGGAATGACTATTTGGTGAGTTGAGATCCCAACATCAACAGACCCCCTTATTGCTTGGAGGGCCGTCCTTGGCGATGGGGTCAGTGGATTCAGAGGTGAAGACTTCTTCAACCTCCATATCCCCCGGTGCCCCGCCTGATGTTGAAGCCTCACCCTCACCAGCCACTTCCTGAGGTTGGGCTTTTGTTAATTTAACAGTAAGGTAGGAAAATAGATATTTTACCTTACCTCCCCTACTGGTTATGGCTTGTGCGTCTTCCTCAGATATTCCGAAGACAATAAGTTGACCTTTAGGGTCCTTCTTGACTTCCCTGTGGAAGACGCACCATTTTTTAACATTGGCCCATGTATTTAGACCTTCAAGGCGCAACTTGACCTTCTCCAGACCATCGTCATCGTTCGAGATCCAGATGGAGGCCTTTGTCAGCCTTGGAAGCTCGTCTTGAGGGACCACTGCTAGATTAGCAGGGAGGAGGGTGATTGGTCTCATGTTTGTAATATCACCTGGGTTAGTTGCTCCTGCCTTGGGAACCATAACAATTTTGCCTTCCTTCCACACTTTGGGGAAGTAACCCTGAGTAAGACAGTCATCGTAAAGTCTGCTTAGGTAGTTGGCGATGGCAGGTGCGGTTACATTGAGGATCGTGCCTGAAACACCGTCAGGCCGGGGGCCTTTTTAACATTAACATCAGCGAGTAAGGCTCCAGTTTCCTCTTCAGAAATGTTCCTGTGGGGAACATCGTCCGTGGTGCGGCGTAGGCTACTTTCCCTGATGATTTGCTGTGGCCAGGAGTCAGTAAGGGGGTCATCCCCTTGTATAAATTTGTCCAGTATTGCCTTGGCGGTGTCTTCAGCATATTCTGTGTGGACTCCATCGAACCCCATGGTTGAAACGTTGGTGGACCGCTTATTGCGGTTAAATGCGACTCTGTATGCCTTCCCCCAAGGGTTGTTACGCAGTGAGTCATCCACAAAACTGTTCCAAGATTTCCAGCGTGCATTTTCCATAATTTCATTAAATCTAACGGATGCCTCGGTGTATGGTATACGCAGTTCATCTCTAAGATCACCTCTTGCATTCTGGTACAATCTACGGGCCCTCAACATCCTAATACGGTGATTTTCACACTGATCATTCCATCAGTGTGGTTTATTTAGGAAGACTCTCCTCTTATATGTTGTTTCCTCTGTGATGTCTGCTAAGAGAATGTTAAGGGCTTTCGCGCGTTCCTCTAGCCGGTCAGTACCCGGTCTCCAAGCGTTCCTTTCTAAGGAGTCGATACCGATAATAGCCAAATCTAGGGCTCTGTTGCAGTTGACTTTCCTTGATTTGGTCCAGAAAAATTTATTGGTGTTTCTCGGGCGTACAAGGGGGGAGACGCTGAACGTAATCAGGCGGTGGTCACTTGGTATAGCATTAACGTGTACTTTCCATTCGCAAGCATAGTCCATTATTTTTCGGCTGACGAGCCTTATATCTATTTTGCTTTCGCCGTTAACCGTGGAGAAGGTCGGTGGGTTGTTGGGCTCGTTGAGTGTAAATAGGTCCAGTGCAGCAAATTCCTCCAGTGCCATTTCCCCTCGGTCGTTGTCTACAGCCGAGTACCAGGCTGTGTTCCAGGCGTTAGCATCGCAGCCAAAGACGAATCTACCATCACTCAGTCTGTATGCATTATTGAGGTCTGTGAGGCCATTCATGATGTTACCCACGGGAGGAGGTGGCCAGTAGGCAATGAAGTAAGATAATTAGCTGCTCTAAGTCTATCCAAAATAGCTGAAATATAGGACAGGGGGTATGCGTCTTTAGCGGTTACTTTATTGAGCTTCCTATAATCCACGCAAAAGCGATAGCTGCCGTCCTTCTTTCGAACCATAACGACAGGACTCGACCAACAACTTTCAGAAGGCTCACAAATACCTTTCGCAAGCATCTCATCTAATTCTTTATCTAAAAGCTTTTGTATTTGCGGAGACACAGGGTAGTAACGCTGTTTGATGGGATATGCATCTGTAGTGATAACATGTTCCACTACCTTAGCACATCTTAACTTATTTCCCATAGCAGTAAATGTTTCCGTAATTAACTTATCCACAGTCAACTGGCTTCTATCTTGAACAACTTCATCTACAAGTGGTTTGTTTGTTTGTTTGTTTAACCTCGTACTATTCTACTTAATTAAGCATCCCCTAAGTCCAGGACTTGTGTGGGCTAGTAGTAGAGGGAACCACCGGTTTATACTGACTTTCGAACCAGTTTCTAGGGAGTGTTCGTTTCACTTATCACCTTCGCCAAATTTCAATTATTAATTAACTGAAAAAAGCAAATCGGCACCAGTGAGAATCGAACTCACGATAGTAGACTTGCTATTCATACGCGCTAGCCACTACGCTATGCCTCCCATATCCTGCAAATTTTCAAACATCTGACCGAAGATTAGGAACTATTCCCATCCTGGTCCAAAAAACTATGCCCAAAATTAACATATGAGGTAAATCGGGAACAACCAAAATATTGATCATTTTCTCCTTATCTTCTAACTTAACTAAAGTACGCCACACACCTAACGACTCACATTTTTGTCCATTTGCTACAGACACACAAACACGACTCGATTCATCTAACTGACTTGCTGCAAACGACTTCAAAATTTTCCAACCTGGTCCTCCTACGATGGTTCGCGTAGCTCCAGAATCTAAAACTCCAAGTATAGACTGTCCAAATACTGAAACACTAACATACGGCCTTTCTTGTCCTGCGTGATCTAAAATAAAATTTAAAATAGCGGGGATTTCCAATTTTTCTTCTGGGACGCTCTTACCATCACTAGCTAAGAGCGTCGGTTCCCGTTTCCCGATCTAGGATAAGAGGAACACGGAGAAGTCCTAGTAGTGAATCCATCACGTTTACAACTATAACAATAAATTCTGCTCTGCACAACCTACCGCTCTGTGGCCGGGTTTGTTACAGTTGTAACACACCACCACAGTAGGCAAATTGCTAGAAGAAGGGGCTTCCCTTACAGCAGCAACTTCTAATGGTGCATAAGCATATGCCAAATCAGGTTCTAAAACATTGGAACGTCTAGTTGGCGGTGCAAAGGCTTCAGTAGACGACCTACGAGCCTCCAGTCTACGGCAAAGAATTCGTAATTGGGATATCGACGTAACATCGACAAGATCTAAGTGCGATTGATAGAATGGAGCTATATTTCTTAGGAGTAATTTCAGCTGAACTTCTTCAGACACTTTATGGGTAAGCCGGTTAAAAAGAGCGGACATAACGGACAAATAAATTCCTATACTTTCTTCCGGGCCTTGCGTTCTATGTTTTATTTCGTCGAAAAGCTTTTCATCATAGTCGGCGTGCTGAAACTCTTCCTTTAGCAACTTAACCAACGACTCCCAATCACTACAGTTCCTTCTAGCATCCCTATACCATACAAGGGCCTTCTCCGTAAACAAATCAATGGCCGAATCAAACAACATTTCCGAACTTAAATGCTATACAAAACTCATCTACACGATCCTAAAATGCATTGACCGACAGACCTTTCTTGCCACCAGTGAAGGCAACACCCCATTGACGAACTGGAACTGGCCTAACGATTGTACTAGCATGTACATTACTATTTCTAGTAACCTCAGACACTTCTATATCCACATCTTCATCAAGGTCATCATCACCTTCCAGAATACTAATCTCTGGAATCGCTTGCTGTCTGCGTTCATACTCTTCCATCTTTTCATCTAGTTCTTCTATAAGTGCTTTGATTGCAGTAATATACTGTGTTTTCTCTGCTTCGTTGTCCTCCGTCTTCATATGGTATGCCCGACCAAGAGTATGCGTCAATTTGGTCTCTAATTTCAGATAATCATTGCTTGCTCGACCAGCTTTAAAGAACTGTACCGAAATTCTAACAGCTTCAATCTTTTCATCCAGGGCATCACAGTCTTCCTGAAAGGAATATGGGTGCTCTGGCCCCGTTAGTTCATTATCTTTTTCTGCCTTGATTGCTCTAGACAACCTACTGCGTAATTGCTCACAATTACCTTCTCCACACTTTCACCTCACAGCCAGCTCATAAATCAACTCGTCCTGAGATAAACGATTTATCAACATTCTACGCATCATTGTGCCTGTAACTAATCTTACTAACCTAAACTACAAAAAAAATAGACAAGTACACTAAATATCCAAAGTCTCCTACTTATTTCCTAAAAATAAAGGTCCTAACGATGCCAAAGGTCAAATTACCAAACCTACACAACAACTCCAAATGACCTTTACCTAGAAAAAAAATTAGGGACACAAAAAAAAATCAAATAAAAACCAGCAATATACATCAACTTATAAATATCTGAAAATAACTTGTTTATTAAACAAATCAATAACCAATCAACAAATACCTTATAGCAAAATATACCAAAAAAAAATAACAATTTTATTTCAAAATTTATTTTCCCCTTTTTTTTAAGGGGCCCACGTTGGGCGCCAAATTTATGTTACGCCAAATTCGTCAGCCTACTTTCAATTAGATAGAGCAAAGCCCTAGGAACCAGGAACCCAGGAACCTTATCAAATCTATAGCCCCTGCAGCTCGAGTGGAGACGGGGTGGGTAAAGATGGGAGTAGGCGCCACTTAGTTTAAGATCTGATAGGGTAATATTAAGTGCCAGTAAACCAAGAACCTTGGCACTTAAAAGCATCAATAACAGTTGGGCAAAGTACTACTGAGGAATACAAAACTAAAATGGAAATAAAATGGCAGTATAGTTTGTAATACACTAAACTTTATTGCGCGGACACTCCAGCCAGCACCAAAATAGGCGAATATACAAAGTTATTTACTACCTTATAAATGTTTACTACGCTAAAAAGAAACAGGCATAAAAAAAACATGAATTATTTTGACGCAGGTAAATACTAAATAAGCTTGCTAGCATAAAATTATAACTATGTCAGATTTACTAAATATTTTTGTCCAAGCATGCATGCGTAAACGAAAACTTACAATAAAGCGCCATTTTATACATTCATACAGAAATAGAATAAATTCGATTGTATAGCTCAAGCAGCTAATACCAAAAATACCTATAGTAATTTTATGGAAATGTCAAATAGCTGATTTAAGGCAAAACAGATAGTTTTATATTTAGCCTACTATCTTAAACATAAATACACAAAAGGAAAGCTTATAATTGCCTTTCTAATTGTAGGACTAAATAAAACTAAATTTCTAAGCTATCTAGTAAGTATCCGACTAAATACCGAATGATTGTAGCTTCTACAGTGTTGTAAATAGCCTAATAAATACCTGTGTGCATCTAAAATGTATTGTTTTTGTAGTAAAAAACCTGCAGAATAGTATGCTCGGACGTAACCAACATCCAAAGAGGTCCAGGGGCTGAACCTCGATAATCAAACTAGGTCAACAGGTCTAGTGTTCAAACAACTGTGGTCCACGATACTGCAAATTGAAGCCAAAACCAAAATTTTGCTATCATGCAATCCAATACTTAAAATCCGTAACTTAAAACTGTTATTCAGTGCTTAAGTCCGTAACTGAAACCCTAAAAATAATAGAAATATGCTAATACAAGCCAATGCCGAAGCTTAAAGGACAACACAAGGACATGGTATGTCGACAAACTTCTTTTCTATACAAAAAAATCTTACCTTTTTGGATAAAAAGGGCTATTCTATCTGAAGATTACTGTGAATCTTGCCATTTAAACAAAGCTCAGTTTATGAGAGGGTAGCTGAAACAAGAAAAACGAAGTTAAGCTGTGATCAAATTTTTGAGAAGAAGAGTAAGTAGTTGTTTTTAGAGAGTTTAAAATCCTCCCATCCTCCCATTTTACGGGGGAGGTATTAAAAAAGTTATTCTGTTGGTTTTTACATTGCGGGATAGGTGATGACGTCAGTTTTCCTCCAATTTTTTTGTTATGTACGGGGGACAGTTGGAAAGTTGTGATTTGACTTAATATAAGGGTGTAATCGAGTTTTTTCGGTTATTTTCGGTTTAATTAATTAAGAGAGGCCCCGTATAAAAAAATAAATTATAAATCTGAAAATTAGTAATTATGCAAAGAGTGAAGTTTGATCCCATAAGAATCACCTATTATATCCCACACGAAGATTTGGAAAATTGGGTGAATTGGGAACAATATGCCCGAGATAGATTTCATTTTCAAAGAAGGATAGAAGCAGCTAGTCGTACTTTGAATAAAGTTCTAGAATGTAAAATTCGACTTTACATGTTAATTAAAAATAAAATTGTTAATTTAAATTAGGGAAAATAAAACAAAAGGATGTTATTATTAATTATTTTTTATTTTTCATTTTGATACAAATTATTTTTTTGTGAAACGTGACATGTTTTGTTTTCTGTTAGACTTAGCTTGGAAAATTTGGAAAACATTTTCAGTTTCGCCTCATACTCTTCAATATCTATTTTTAAATCATGTATTTTTTTAGATAAATCTCAAGAAGCTCCTTTAACATGTTGTTTGCAAGTTGATCAATCAGGAACTAATTGTTTATATTTTTTTATATCCTGATGCCCCCAAGCTAGAGGTTTTTCAGTACCGGGTATAATAAATCGCTTATCATCCGCATATCAATTCAATTCAATTTTAATTCATTTATTTAACAAATCTTATTACAAAAATTTTTAAAGATGGTGACCCGCCTAAATTTATAAAATTTGTGTGCGGAATCATAAAGTATTATCTTAAGTATATAAGAATAAGTGTTTATATTAAATATTAATAAGTATATAATAATAAGTATTTATGTGAAAAAATAATAAAGCAAAAAAAAAAAAAGTAAGAGCTACTCAAACAGTGTTATTTCGATGATTTGAAAAAAAAAGAGAGAAAGAAGAAAAGTGAAATCCAAATTAAAACCCACAATTAGGGAGAAGGAAAAAAATAAATTTAAATAACATTGCTAACGATATAATGCAAATTTTGATTATTGTTAATCACAAAAATATAGAGCCTTTTTTTAAATATATGTATATTTTTGATATTTTTTATTTCAACTGGGATTGAGTTATACAATTTAGGACCAATATAGAATAAATACCGCTGTGTACCAGATTTTTTGAAAAGGGGAATAGAAATATTATTTTTGGCTGTTTTTGTAACTTGGAGATTATTTTTGTTTTTATGTGTCCATAATATAACCTGATAAAAGTATAGTTGTCTGATTGATAAGAGTTGACTATCCCTATACATCAGCTCAGTGGAGTACCATCGGGGTTTTTTAAATATAATTTTAAGAATTAGTTTCTGAGTTACTTCAAGGTCATGAAGGTGCTTGTCCAACAGTCCACCCCAAACACTAACACAATATCTTAACAGGGATTCGACCAGTGCCCTATAAACTGTTATGAGAAGTTTTTTACTTAAAATGTCACGCAGTAGAAAGAACTTGCGAATTGTCCTTCTCAGTCCATTTCGTAGATAAGACACATGTTCATTCCATTTAAAATGTTGGTCTATTAAAATTCCAAGGTACTTTATATAATTTGTGCGATTTATTATTGGACAGTTACATATATTATTTTCACAGTCGCCTTGGTGGATTTTTAAGGAATTTTTGTTTGTTTGACCAACCAAAGTTAAACTAAATGTTAAAAACTTAGTCTTATCTACATTTAGACTGAGAAGGTTCAAATCTAACCAAGCCTTTATCTGTGCTAAGCCTTCTTCTGCTTTTTGAAAGACATCGTCCCATGAGTCACCCGCAAAAATAATGACGGTGTCATCAGCATAAGAGAATGTTTCACCCGAAAAATTACTTATCTGATAAATGCTATTTATATATATTAAAAAAAGTATAGGACCCATTACTGTCCCCTGGGGCACGCCCCTGGTAACAGCTAATGGGTCACTTAGCACATTGTTAATTTTTACTCGCTGAAGACGTTCAGATAAATAACTTTCAAAAAGTGAAAGTGTAATTCCTCTTATGCCGATGCCCCTCAATCTTTGAAGTAGTACTTTATGATCTACAGTGTCAAACGCTTTGGCCAGGTCAAGGAAAATTGCCAAAACTTTTTTACTTTTATTTAAATTATTTAATATTGATTTCGCAAATTCTATTACTGCGTTTTCTGTGCTTATTCCTTTCCTAAAACCAAATTGTCTGACACTTAAAATACTATTTTTCTCAAGATAACCCATGAGACGTCCCTTCAGGCACTGTTCAAAAATCTTAGCAAAATTATTAATTAAAGAAATTGGTCTGTAGTTTGTTGTTAGACATTTGTCACCAGATTTAAATATGGGGGTGACTGTAGACTCCTTCATGGCCCTCGGTATTTTTCCTGTTTCTAAAATTAAATTCAAAATATAATGCAAGGGTTTTATTATGGGTAGAGAAATACTTTTCAGAAGTTTTATAGAAAATCCATCAGGTCCCGGAGCTGAACTGTTTTTCAGGTTAGAAATATGCTTAACTATTTCTTCTTCCAAGATAGGACTAAGGAATAGCGAATTGTTTACACTTTTTTGTTGGATTTTGATTTTTTTGCCGTTTTTATTAATTTTTTTTATCATTTTTTCTCCAACGTTTATAAAAAAATTGTTAAAGAAATTAGATTTGTTTTTATCCCCAATTATATTTTCATTTTCATTATTAGTTATATCATATTTCTCAGTACGCCTTTTTTTATCATTATTCGTTGCTTGATCTATAACATCCCAAATTTTTTTATACTTATTTTCTGCCTCATTTAATTTATTTTTATAATAATCGTTTTTAGTTTTTGTGATCAATTTGTTCAAAAAATTTCTGTAGGTTTTATATTCCACACTCAGATTCACGCTATAATGTTTTACCAAATGTTTTTTTAATTGATCTCTATGCCTGATAGAGTTTATAATGCCAATCGTTATCCAAGGCTTTAGTTTATTTTTTTTATTATTTTTTATAGTAACGATTTTAGTGGATAAATTAAATAGTTTTCTAATATTTTGATAAATTTATTATAGCAAGAATCTGGGCTTTCAATATTTAAAACCGTGGACCATTTTTCATTTTTTAATTTATTATTTAATAAATTAAAATCAATTTTTTTGAAATTTTTTTGAGTATTATTAGGCTGGGTATCAGAAGTATTTAAATTAAGTTTAGTTATTCCTAAAAATATTGCGTCGTGATCAGTTATATCAGTTTCTATTAAAAAAGGACTTAATTTTACTAATTTTAAAGTATTTTTATTTTTAAACCCAACAAAAAAGTGATCAATACAACTGGCCTTACAATTAGGTTTAGTTCTCGTTGGCACATTTATTTGAGAAAACATACCCTGTTCGAAAAAAATATTTAAATAGGTACTTACAGTTTTATCTTTTTGGTCCAAAATATCAATATTGATATCACCGCAAAATATTTCAACATCATTTTTTGTTACCTGTTCATAATATGTAACCAATTCTTGCACAAAATTTCCCTCATACGATCCATATGGTCTGTAACCAGCAGTTAAACCGACAGACAGATTAGACAAAGTAAATGTTAATCTAAAATACTTTATTTCACTTAAAGTTTTAATTTCAATATTGGCATTAATTGAATTTTTGATATAAATTACTGTACCATCGTTTTGGTTGTATTTAGACTCATTGTAAAAAATTGTAAAGTTATCAATATTAAAATCTGCGGCATTTATTACTTCCCAAGTTTCAGATAAAATGATTATATCAATGTTATCAATTGGCAGTTGGTTTAAATTTGCGATTAGCTCATCAAAATTTGCATTTATTGACCTTATATTAAAGTGTAGTATATTAAGTAACCTATTTTTTTGAATTATTTGTGCCCCTCTCTGTATATCTACAATATTAGTTCCACTACCCTCTCTCTCTTCCTCCTCCTCAATCAAATCAACATTCATGAATTAAAACTCATATTTTTATTCACCCTAATCATAAAAATTTAAAATGTAAACAGTGACAAAAAAAAAGAAAAAGATCAGATTTGACTTACGTACTAAAATGTCCTTCAGTTAATTTTTTACTAAAACATAAATGTCTCCGTTGAAGGTCCAGCACTGTTTATCTCCATATTTTTTACGCGCAGCAGAATATAATTCCATGTTTGATTTTGTAAGCATTTCAGCAATAACTATGGAACTTCCCTTTAATTTTCGTTTATGAGAGAGCTACTTTATTTTTTTGCTCCACATATACGTTATGTAAATGTGACCGAAAAGTTTTAATTTCACAAAATATTTTTTCCCCTTCTGTCTCTACTACTAATTTGTAATCGTCTTTAGATAAGTCTTTTTTTAAAACTGTATCTGGTATACCCTTTGCCTTTTTTGTTAATTTTCCAGACACATTTACACAATAAGCTTTAGCCCCAGTACCATAAAAGTCATGAATAATTTCACCAGCATACTCATCTTTCATTTTTCCCAAAATTGACTTGTTTACGGAAATTCCATAAGGATTTTCTAGACTGTAATTAGATGTATCGAATTTATCTAAATTTTCCTCTATATCAGCATAGAAATTTTCTGTAAAAATTTGCAGTAGGAGTGAGTCTGTATCGTTTCGCGGACGATTCCAATTTTTTAGTAAAATCAAATTCAGTTGAAGATTTAATATCTGATATATTAAAAACATTAAAGATTGGCTTGACCAAAACCATCTTATACTAAATGAAGGAAAAACTAGTTTTATCATGTTCAAACTGCAAAATCAGACAAATAGAGAAATCAAAATTGAAAATATTAAAACTTCATTGGAAAAAAATGTTAAATTCTTAGGAATTCAGCTTGACGAAAACCTAAACTGGGTGTCACATGTAGACCATTTACGAGGGAAATTAAACAGGGTAACATATTCTCTGCGTGTGTTGGGGAAGTATTTAGATATTCATACTTTAAAAATTGTATACTTTTCAAACTTTCAGAGTTTGTTGAGATATGGTATAATTTTTTGGGGCAAGTCCAAAGATATTGAGTCAATTCAAATATGTCAAAAACAAGCAATTAGGGCTGTTTTTAACTTACCATATAAATTGAGTTGTAGAGGATTTTTTAAAGAGAAAAGGATACTTACGGTTGTAGGCCTGTACATCTACGAGGTAATCATGTTTTCTCTTAAAAACAGACATCTATTTGCAAACTCGATTCCAACTTCAGAAAGAATGATAGATTATATTTTACCAAAGCATAGGCTTATTGCTTTCGAGAAAGGATCTTATTACTCATCAATGAAATATTTTAATGAATTACCGAAAAATATCAAAATTCTTAAAAGCCAGGTGTCTGTTTTTAAGAGAAGGTTATTTGATCACATTTGCGATATTGAACCATATACTGTTAGGGAATACGAAGAAAAAAATCACCAGTTTATTTTTAATTGAAGCCACTATGTATATGTTTATTTTATGTATGTCTGCAATATACTATCTGTATATCTGCAATATTTTATCTATTTGCAATTTCTGAGAAAATTTGCAATATTTATATTTTTGACAAAATTTCCTTAAATGTCTGTTTTGGACTCTGTGTGTAAAATTTGATTATTTTCTGGAAATAAATGGAATTATTTATTTTTTTATTTATTTATCAGTGTGAAGCAAAACGGCCTTATCCCCATATTTTAATTTGATGTAGTTGTAATACAAATCATAAATAAAGGTTTTTGCTAAATCCAAAATACAAAAACCGACATAAATAGGTTTATTATATACAACTTTAATACGATTCATTTGTATTGCTACAAAGTTTTCCGAAAAAATTTTTAAGTCTTTAAAATTTGGCTTGGCAATTAGAGCCTCGGCACCTAATTTTTTACCAATATTTTTCCAATGAGTAATTAGTTTAACATCAACCCTTTTGTCCACATTTTCCATGGTTTTTCCAAATACTGAATTGACCATTAATTTAAAAAAATCCTTTTCAAATTTGGATTTAGCATTATTGCGCATTTTAGTGTTTAAGTCTATATATCGCTTTAGCCAGGGCGACTGATTAAAACTCAAAATCCTATGAATCTTGGTCAGCCTGAGTCCATGTTCTAAAGCTTACTTAAGATTTCTATAATGTATAATATATTGTGATTTGTTTTCTAGATTTGCAATTAATTTTGTAATTTTAGATTTAGAAACTTCTTTAGATTCTGGACAAAAGGGTAGTTCATTGTCAAGGTTATGTAAATGTTTAGGATATTCCAAATCAACTTCTAAAATATAACCCATTTCGTTTGTGTCGCTAATTTTATTTACATTAATTTTTTTAATTTTTTCCCTAGTCAACCATTGAAAATTATTAACTGGAAGAAATTGTGACATGGCCGCTCCGTATAAATTTGTAGCATCCAAGTATGCCATAAAAGATGTTGGTTTTGATGGATCATAGGTTGACATAAACTGATTATTTGCTTTTGCTTTTCTGATACTACACTGGCTTAAACCGCCATACATTACAAGCCCGTTGATAATCCTCATCTGTGATACTTTCATTTCTGAGTTCGTTAAAAAAGTTATGTTTTGAAGGAAGTTTCGTGTCATTTAATTTTGAATAAGTATTTATATATGAATAGGGAAAAACACTTTTTTGACGAATCAGTTCAAATTGATCACTATTAGGAAAGTATTTTCTTACTTCACGGCATTGATCGGATTTTAGACTTTGACTCGGTTTATCCAAACCACCCGGTAGGAAATTAAAACTATCTAAAAACCTGATTTTTAAATATTCAGTTATTGTTTTTCCATCAGCACTACTATGTGTAATGAGTATATTTTTCGTGAAAGAAATATATTTTTCGTGAAAGAAATATATTTTTCTTTATTTTTAGGTAAAACCTCAATATTTGCCTCATTTTGGGCCAACTCTTTTATAAACATATGACTATCAAACCCGCTTAAATTATGAAAAAGTACTGGTATAAATTGTGGAATTTTGAAATTTAAATTACAAATTGAATGAACCGCTCCTCTAAAATTACCAGTTAAATGACAGTGATCCCTTACTTTTACACTATCTTCATCAAACTCTTTTTCACAAATATGACAATTTTTAGTATTTTTAAAAGTTAGTTCTTCCATTTCAGTTAATTTTTTAATAGGAATAATATGACGTAAATATTTTTCAAAAATGTTTCTACAATCTGTTTCTAAAGATTGGATAAAATTATCTGAGACATTTTCACCACGAAAAGTTTTAAATTGTGAAAGATTTTCATCAAAATCACATTTTATATAATAAGCATACGAGTATGGGATATTAATATGAGTTTGTAAGGTATACGATTTTTCTGGAGTTGGCGCGCAGCTATCTATAGATTTTAAGATAGTTTCAAAATCAGCGTATATTACGAAAGGAACCTTGAGTTTTTTATCATGATCTTGAAATTTTAACAAAGTTGCTGGTACATCGTTTCCTGATATATTAATTTTAAAATCATTACTGTCAGGTAAATGTACGGATATATGATTACAGTCATTCTCCTGATGACGGTTTAATTTTTTTTTGTTGAAAAATAAATTAAGCATCCATCACATATATGTTTTTTTCCATTATGCTTTGACAATTGTGCAGAAACTAACCGAGATAAATTTGTTATTAAACAGTAATGATTATTTCCTTCAGCATCACTTATAAAAAGTAAATTTACATGTGTTACTTTACGTGATTTTGTAAAATATAATGGACCAACAATTTCGTATTTATATGAATTATTTTTCCAAATTTTCTCCAAGCCATAAACATTTACAGATATATCATTTAGTTTTTCAAATTTTGTTATATCAGTTAGTTTTACAGGAAATTCGATCCCTTCAAAATTTAAACTGTTTTCATAGATTTGATAGTTTTGAACTCTTTCTCTATTTATATTTACTGGATGTAATTGAGCTAAGATTGACCATAAGAAACATTTCGTATCTTCATTTTGTATATTTAGTACAGTCTTTTTTTTAGTTATGCTTGGTGAAAGTGACATGTACGAAGTGGCTCGTAAAGGATTATACTTGTTTATATTTAATTCCAAGTATAATATTTTTTCCAAGGCCCAACCTAAAACAAATGGTTTCGATTAAAAATAATTGAAATATTAAAACAGTTAAACTTACCGCTATCTTTTTCCGAAAATTCCTTAGATTTCTTCAACAGTTTCGCACAGTTCCGTGTAGACCTCCTCAAGGTTGATAGCCTCATTCAAAACCCTAAATTTTGTATTAAAAGATTTTGTTTCATGTTTTTCTTTTGTTTGTAAAACATAAGATCCAAATAGCTCTATATTTATTTTCAGGGATTCTTCATTTTTTAAATAAATTTGAGTCAATCGAACTACTTTATCCTGAAACGATTTTAGAAATCTTTTTATATCAACACCAAAGTTTTCTGATGGTTTCAAACGAAAACTTGCAATCCTTTTTTGAAATGCAGATTGAATAATCTCAATTCCTTCTTCCAAATCTTTACAACATTTATCGCGATGAGAAAGTGATTTTTTTTGCCCAGCAAACATATTTCTCGCTACATGAATATCACAAACTAAACAGTATGATGTGGCTGAAGTTGAGGGTGCTAAAAGAAGTATTATAAATTGAAAAATGTTACAATGTAAACTGATTTGCTTACCATTCAAACACAGTTGTTTTGTGACAGAGGTCTTAATTGGAGCACTTGCAGTTCTTTTCAATCCATGGAATTTATTTTGATGTAATTGTAAAGATCTTGTAGATTTTGAAACTGAACCACAAATTTCACAAAGCTGAAAACCCTCATTGCAGTTTTCATGTCGCTTAAGATTATCTTTACGAGTTAATGACTTTCCACAATGTTGACAGTTGATCATTTTTTGGACTAAAACAAATATATTTATTAGTTAACAGATAGTTTGTAACTACAGTTTTAAAACTTTACATAAAATTATATCTTTATATTCAAGGTTAATTTGTTTATATTTTAATAAATTTATCAAATCCGTTTCTATAACGACCTGAATTTAATTTACAATCCTTATCAATAACTACAAAATCATATTTATCTATCCAACACAAAGAACACAATTTCTGAAAATCTTTAAAAGGCATATCTACATTAACATGGTCGTCATAAATGTGTTTTAAATTCGTATTGTCTTGTTTAAAGATAATTAATAAATTTGCATTATCCCTTATATGTTGTTTTGGAACGGCGGAGTAAGTTTGTGCTAGGTAAAATACGTCGGTATTTTTGTGTCGGGAATAGACAAAAAAATCTCTAATAGTACTTTGATTTCCACACACTACGTCGTCAAATATTACGATGGAATTAGGTTTTATTGCAGCAGGAGTTATTAAATTATTGCAGTTTTCAAACTCAAAATATCCTATTTCTTTTACTGGTTTTAATAAAAAACTTAAATATTTATATTTTGGTTGGTTTAAAGATTTTGAGTAAACATATATATTTTCAAATCTAAGTCCGTTCAGGTGTTCTATTAAACTAATTAAAACGTTGGTTTTTCCACATCCCGATGCACCCACGACTAGTCCTCGTTTTGGTCCTCCACAAAATATTGGTCCATGCTTTTGGAATTGTTTATTGTCGAGTTGATCGTGATTTTTAATTGGAAGAGCAAAAGATTGTTGCTCAATTCGCATGTTCCCTTTCTCATAATTTGTATTAGAATGAGTTCTATTTAATAATGTTAATCTATTTAAAAAGTTGTATTGCTTAGAAAATTCAGTTCTAATTTGTACAGTTATATAAAATGAGGGTTCTCACAAAATCTAATATTATTTCTAAACAAGACTTTAAGGAAAGAAGAGGTGCAAAAAACGAGGCTACGGTTTTCTAAATAAATTTATAAACACATTACCGGTAGAATTACATTTGCCAGGGTATAACTTTTGTGGTCCCGGTACTGCCTTAGCGAAACGCCTTGCACGAGGTGACAAAGGAATAAATAAATTGGATGAAGCTTGTAAAGAACATGATATAGCTTACTCCAAATTTCAAGACGTTGAGAAACGTAATCTAGCTGATAAAATATTAGAAAATAAAGCGTACAATAAATCCAGTGACGCAAAAATTGGTGAAAAAATTTTGGCCTTAGGTGTAGCTTCAACAATGAAAGCAAAAACTAAACTTGGTATGGGTATTAGAAAAAAAAATATTAGAAAAAGACGAAAAAAAGGAAAAGGTGTGCGTAAGAAAGATCTGAATTTTTTTGCGGCGGTTAGACAAGCTCGTCACAGTTTAGCTAGTTTACCGCGAACATCTAATTTAGAAAACTTAACCAGAGTTGCACTCAAGACACTAAAGAAAGGAGGTCGAAAAATAATTGCACCAAAAGAAAGAATAATACCTATTCCAAAAACAGGAGGAATTTTACCACTCATTCCAATATTCGCAGGTTTGTGTAAAAAAAACATTTTACATTACAAAAATTTTATTTTTATTTTGTTTTAGGACTCAGCGCTTTAGGTTTACTTGTCGGAGGAGCTGCTGGTGTTATAAAGGCCGTTAACGAAACCAAGATAGCTAGACAAAAACTGGACGAAGAAAATAGACATAATTTAGCTATGGAAAATAAGCATGTTGGAAAGGGACTGTACCTACAACCTTACAAAAAGGGCTTTGGTTTGGTCTGGAATAATCGATTTAAAAAAAACTTCTAGAGAAAATACCACATCGGCCACTTACAAATTTTGATTTATTAAAAATTGTAAAAGAACTAAAATTTCCAAATTTTCGTGGTGTATTTATGCGGGATAATCTACCAAAAAGAATTAGAAAAAATGAATGTGGTATCGTAAATTTAGATGTATCTTCTGGACCTGGCAGCCATTGGGTAACGTATGTACAAAAAAAGAATAGGGAAATACAGTACTTTGATTCGTACGGAAACTTAAGACCTCGCGAAGAATTAATTAAATATTTTTTTAGTGATGGTAACGTCAAGAATGTTAAATATAATTATGAACGGAAACAAAAATTCAATCTTTATAATTGTGGTCATTTATGTTTATCATTTCTTTATAAGAACAGTAAAAATAATTAAAAAATTAGTTGAATTGTAATGTCTTTTACATTAGCTCTTTCGGATAAAAAATCGGTATTAAGTGCTGTTTTTAACCCCCCGATTTATTTAGACGAAAATAGTGATTATGTTATAGGATTATCAAATTTTGAGACTTTTTACTCTATTCCTAATATTGACGAAAAAAATAATAAATTTTATTATAGAGATGAAAATACATTTGTGACTATACCAACTGGGTCTTACGAGATATCCGATTTATATAAATTTTTACATAGGGAACTTAGCACGGGTAAAATATTGCTTGTTTTATATGGAAATAACAATACATTACATACATATATCAGATGTACAGAAAAGATAATTTTCAAAGACGATTCCATCGGAAAAATTTTAGGTTTTAAAAATAAAACTTTAGAAGCAGGAACTCCATATGATTCAGATCATCCAGCAGAAATTTTAAAAATAAATGCAATTTGTATAGATTGTAATATAGCAGAAGGATCCTATTTAAACGGAAAACCTGTTCATATTATTCATCAATTCTTTCCCATAGTTCCTGTTGGTTATAAAATAGTGGAAAGACCTGAAACAATTTTATATTTTCCCATAAACGTTAAAACTATAACGAACATATCCCTTAAAATACTTGATCAAGATGGTGATCTCATCAATTTTAATGATGAAGTGATAACAATAATACTACACGTGAAAAAAATTAAAAGTAAAAATGGTTACTAAATATAATCCTTCTTTTACTACTGGTTCTAATAATTTTAAATTAGATCAAGGAAAGTATAAAAAAAAGAAAGTTTCGAAAAAACGCATTTCTAAAACAAACGTTAAACAGATAACACCGAAAAATCATCGGTTTTTAAAATCTTTAGGCTTTACCTTACTAATTTAAAATGAGTATTTTAAATGTAACGGAAAATCTCTATATTGATAATTCGATAACTAGTTTACAATATTATACATATGAACCATATTTACCCAATAAGTTAGGCAATAATGATGAAATAATAATAGCTATACCGGGCGCAGATAAATTTACGTTACCTTGTGAAAGTTTTTTAAATATCGAGGGAAAACTAACAAAATCTGATGGCAGTGTAACTAAAAATTTAACGCTAATAAATAATGGGGTAGCTTTTCTTTTTAAAGAAATCCGATACTTAATAAATGGGCAACAAGTTGATTCAGTTAGAGACGTTGGATTTACCTCAACTTTAAAAGGTTATCTCTCATTTTGTGTTGGTGACACAGTCAAACTGGAAAATGCAGGATGGTTTCCCAAATCCAAATATACAGAACCTATTCTAGTAGATAAAAACGGAAATTTCAATGTAGTTATTGAATTGTCTACATTAATGGGCTTTTTTGAGGATTTTCGAAAGATATTGATTAATGCTAAACAGGAATTAATAATAGTTCGCAGTAATAATGATTTAAATTCTGTATTATATACTGGTACGACAGGTACAGAAGAACCTAAAATTGAACTTATGAAACTTTCTTGGAAAATACCTCACGTATCTGTTGGTTTAGCTGAAGAAATTGCTCTGACAAAACTAATTGATAAACATGTTGATGTAAAAATTGGTTTTAGAAGTTGGGAACTTGTTGAATATCCTGAATTATTGGACACAAATAGACATAATTGGTCAGTTAAGACTAGCACAAGACTGGAAACACCGAGACATATTATTATAGCTTTTCAAACAAGGAGAAGGGATGTCGTGTCAAAAGACATGAGTAAATTTGATGACTGCAAACTTCGAGATATAAGGGTGTTTTAAAATTCAGAGAGATATCCTTGTAATGATCTGTTTATAGATTTCGAAAATAATAAGTTTGCTCAACTTTATGAAATGTTTGCAAAGTTTAGAAGTTCATATTATGACCTTGCAAATATTCCTCTATTTACACCAACAGAATTTAAAAGTATAGCACCTATTACATATATTGACTGTTTACGACAAAAAGAATCAATTCAAAGTGGACCTATCACACTTAGAGTTGAATTTGAGACCTCTGTAAATGTTCCCAAGGAAATTTCAGCTTATTGTTTAATTTTACATGAAAAATTAATAAGTTACAATCCTTTAACAAAAATTGTTAAACATTTATAATTAAAAAAAATAATGAGTTTAGTTATAGATTTTCAGGCATTTAAATTAGAAGGTAATCGATTTTTAATTAAGGAACTTGCAGCTTTTAATGGATTTAGAGTAAGTCACTACGTTTTTAAGGCACCATTTAAATTTAAGGATTTACCAAAATATTTACAACAACAGGCTCAGTGGAATATCAAAAATCATCATTGTATTAAGTGGGACACAGGATATATATTAGCTTATAATTCTCAAAATATTATCAGAGACCTTTGTAAAAATGCTGAGAAAATTTTCATCAAAGGAACAGAGAAAGCTGCATATATTAAAAAACTAACAAAAAAAACAGTATTCGAATTGAATGAAATACCAGCTATTCAAAAATCAAAACCACTTTGTTTTTATCATAACAATGATTTCTGTGTGTGTTCCCTATCTAATGTATATTTTCTGTATAATAACTTTTTAGTGAATAATTAAATATTTTTTTTAATAATTATTCGTTTTATTTCAACCTGTATATAAAGTTATTCTAAAAGTAATAGTTTTAGTTAAGTGTGGTCTTTTAACACAAAAACATGAACGAACGTTTAGCTAAAGAATTAATTAACACAAGAAAATCTATTAAACAAAAATATCGTACTTTAAAATCTGATTTAGCGCAATCGGAAAGGGAATTAAAACTTCGAAGTAAACCAATTACGGAACCATTAGAAAAATTTCTAAAAAATATAATACCAGATACAAATATTAAAAGGGAAAAACTAGAAGAATTACCAGGCGCAGTTAAATCAGATCAAACCAAAGATATTTCATTTTTACATTCAACCTTACAAAATAAATTTCACGAAAATCAAGCAGATGCGACACAATTTGCAACACCCAGAACTACAAAATATCAACCTGTTTTGCCTATGACAAAACCATCGTTTTTAAAGGATCAATATATAGAGGATAAAACAATACAAGAGGATGACAGTGATGTTGATTTAAATAAAGAAACTACTTCTTGAACAAGTTCAAAATTTATCTACCGCCGCGACTTATCAGGAGTACCTTTCTCAATTTGATCCTTTACCCCGGAGGTATATTGATGAATGTATTCATGATACTGAAAATCAGTTTGATTTTAAGTATGGAATTAAATATTCACCAGATTCAGATGTGTATAAAATAGCGAACAGTTTATTAAATTTTAAAGGAAAGGATGTAGTTGTAGAAAATGTTCAATATCCTGGAACAGTGGGACTTTATGAATTACTTTTTAAAAAACATCCTATTGGATATCATAAAAGCGATTTAGAAAATTATATGGATATTTTAAAGCGAACTAATGCATATCGTAAAAAATATAACAAAACTGAGAGCATTCAAGCATCAAATACAGACAAATATAATAATATCATAAGACCATTTTTAGTCCAAAAGGGGATTTTAAGCCAAAAAAACATTGTTTACAGGAGTCCAAAAAATCTGAGAAGTTCAAAAAATAAAACTGGAAAAGGTTTAATGCTTGACCTCTCAAAAAAAATTGATTATATATATTTTGATGACCCTAATGAAATCATTGAATGCCTAAAACTTTTAATTGCCTCACAAATGGCTGGACATACGGGGCATAATAATGAAATTATATCTATAGTTGAAGAACTACGAGAAAAAAAAATTATAAAATAAAAAAACAAATAAAATTAGGTTAGTTCTACTCAAGATGCCTATCGATAAGTTTGGTAGACATTATTTAGATGTGAAATATAATTACTCTGAGAAAACAAATTTAATTCATACGGAAACTCCATCGGTTGATTCACAAAATGTGATTTCTAACCAAAAATTTTTAAATTCCGGAGATAATTATGACATGAAAAATAAAAGAATAATTAATTTAGAAATTCCCAAAAATAAATTTGATGCAACCAATAAATATTATGTAGATAATATTTATCAAAAATCTTTGGAAAATTTCGAAAAAATAAAATCAAATATTGAAAAGATTAATTTAGATAATAGGATAGGTGAAATAATTAATACAAAAAATAAGGATGTATTTACTGTTGTTAATAAAATCATAACAGAAAAATCCTCTGATCTGGAAACTAAAATAAATAAGGATTTTACTCAACAACTTAATAAAAGACTTAGCGTGGAATCAGAAGAAGGATCCAGTTCAAAAAAAATTAAGATATTTGAAGAGAAGTTAGATGAATTTACAAAGGTTAAAGAAAATATTGTAAAAGAAATTCAAAATTTGTCTGAGCAAAGCGTTAACCAAAAAGGGACACTTGATGGTTTTCAAAATAAAGTTACCAACAGTGGCTTATTAACTCAGAATATGAATGAAAAACTGGATAAACTTAAAGAAAACTTTAAGAACTCTTTAAAAAACATTGGAATAGAAATTCAAAATTTGTCTGAGCAAAATATTAATCAAAAAGGGATCTTTGATAGTTTTCAAAATAAAGTAATCAGCACTGAATTATCTATCCAGACTATAGATGACAAAATAATTAAACTAAAAGATAATTTTGAAACGTCTATAAAAAACATCGCAACAGAAATTCAAAATTTTTCTGAGAAAAATTCAGCAGGCAGCAGTGACTTAACACTTCAGAATATGGATATAAGTCTGGATAAACTTAAAGAAAACTTTGAAACCTCTTTAAAAAACATCAACACAGAAATTCAAAATTTGTCTGAACAAAGTGTTAACCAAAAAGGGATACTTGAGGGTTTTCAAAATAAAGTTACCAACAGTGACTTATTAACTCAGAATATGAAAGAAAGTCTGGATAAACTTAAATAAAACTTTGAAACCTCTTTAAAAAACATCAGCACAAAAATTCAAAATTTGTCTGAGCAAAGCGTTAACCAAAAAGGGATACTTGATGGTTTTCAAAATAAAGTTACCAACAGTGACTTATTAACTCAGAATATGAATGAAAGACTGGACAAACTTAAAGAAAACTGTGAAAACTCTTTAAAAAACATCAACAAAGAAATTCAAACTTTATCTGAAAAAAGTGTTAACCAAAAAGGGATACTTGATGGTTTTCAAAATAAAGTAACCAGCACTGAATTACTAATTCAGACTGTAGATGACAAAATAATTAAACTTGAAAATGATTTTGAAAATTCTTTAAAAATACACTCTGAACTAAATGAAAAAATTAAGGCAAAAACGAACAAACTATGTTAAGTAATAAGAAAAAAATTCAATATAATGAAATGATTGTAGATTCAAAAATTCAGAAATTATTCTATGAAAGTGTATTTATAATTACTGGTAATGCAGTTACTGACAAAACATTTATTGCTTCACATTATTCAGTAAAATCTAAATATTATTTATACAAATTACAAAACCTAAAAGAGACGTTTCAGCTTCCTTTCAACAAGGCAGTACTAAAAAAAGTAAAATATAGTGGGCCTCCTGCCATTGTCATTTTAAATGATAAGGATTATTATTCTACCACCGAGCTTGGTTTAAGTAATTTAAATAGCAGAGACGTTACGAAAATTGACACTTTTTCTATTGCAACACTAGATCGTAAGGCGCAAGGAAATATTTATCTGGAATTACTGTTACTTTTGCCCATATATTATGAAAAACAGTAATATTAAGGAGCAAGTTGTTACTGAACTTCACAAACCTGCAAGAAAAAAATTTAAACGATGTAGGGTAATTATTAAAGGTTTAAATGATTTATGGGTTGCTGATCTAGTTGAAATGATCCCTTACTCGAAAATTAATAAGGGATATAAATATATTTTAGTTGTAATAAATGCATTTTCTAAATTTGTATGGTTAGAACCTTTAAAAAGTAAAAAGGGTAAAGATGTTACAACTGCTATGAAATCTATTTTGTTAACTAACAAAAAAGGCCCTAACAATCTACAAACCGATATGGGGCGGGAATTTTATAACAAAGATTTTAGGCAATTAATGCAAGAGTATAAAATAAATCATTATAGTACTTATTCAAATATTAAAGCATCAATAGTAGAGAGGGTAAATCGCACTTTAAAGAATAAAATGTGGCGTCAATTTTCCTTACAAGGAAGTTATAAATGGGTGGATATTTTTAAAAATATAGTAAATAGTTATAATAACACTGTACATTCTACAACTGGTTTTAAACCTAAAGACGTTAATAAAAAAAATGAAAAACAATATTATTACAGTTTTCCAAAAAAAGTTGTAAAACCGCTTTATAAAATTGGTGACTTTGTTAGAATAAGTAAATATAGAGAGGCCTTTAGCAAAGGATATCAACCATCTTGGTCGAACGAAATTTTTTCCATTAAGGAAATCAAGTTTACTAATCCCCCAACTTATATTCTGGAGGATCAAAAAAAAGAACCAATAAAAGGCCGTTTTTATAATTTTGAAATTTCTAAGGTTATGTATCCCGATGTGTATCTTATCTCAAAAATTCTACAGAAAAAAGGCACAAAGGTAAAGGTTCGATACCTTGGTTTGGATAAGTCACATGATGAATGGATATCCAAAAAAGATTTCGTTTAGATCTATATTAAGTAAAATAAATATTTTTTTAATTAGTATTATTTGAGATTGTAAAGTATAATGATGTCCTTAATGACCGATTATTTTGATCTTGTAAACGATATATTATTGTGTTACGAAGATGAAATCGACAAACAACTGTTAAATGAAACATTATATTTTTCAAAAGCATGTGATTTGAAAATATCTACTGGTCTAAATGTAGCTATGGGATTTGAGCCATGTTTAAGATTTATACAGAGCGATCAAACCATTTCTTTATTGGACTTGGATTGGTATGATTTATTGGATAATATTAAAATTTTGTTGGAGAATAACCAGGACCAATTAAATTTTGAAGTTAACCTCTATAATTTAACCAAATCTACAGAGGATCAAGAATATTTAAAACTTAAGAAAAAAGAAAAAACTATTATTTTTTCTAAAGAATGTATTGATGAACTTTTATCTTTGCAAATTCTAATTAACTATCGCTTAAAGTATTTAAAAAATTTAGATTTTAAATTTTTTTATACTAACGCTTTACCAATTATATCTCAGTTTGATGATATTATGCAAGAATTGGATAAACTTTCATCACTTTTTTTTAATTCCAATAATTATTTAATATTCTTAGAATTACTACAATTTTATCCCGATGTAATTAAAATAAACTTAGATAAGATAAACTCTATGGAGATGTAAAAAAATAAAAAAATTTTAATCAAATAAAATATTTTATTTAAAACCTACAAACTACAGTCGTCTTTAATCTTAAAAATATTATAAGCTTAATATTTTAAAAATAATTTTTAAAATATTACACTTATTCGAGAAGTTTAAAATTATAAAAATGAAATTACAAAAAATAAAATATTATGTCACCGGGTTGTTTAACCATAGGGTATCTGCCCGTCAGTATACCACAGGTAAAATTTATGGCGCTCAGGTTAATTCAGGCTCGTTAAAGGGAGCATCTTCGTGACACCTGAGAGTGTTTTTTGTTCGGATTGGACTGCCAAATCCTTAATTTCTTTAAAAGGTAACTAGGATACAATCGTTAAACCAATCAAAGAAATATCAGAACAAAAACATCTCTAACATTAAAATAACTAAGAATTTACTCAAAACCAATGCCCTAGTGACAAGAACGTTAATCTTATTTAAGCAAGTTAACATTTTTGTTCTTAGGGTGGTTACCCCTATGAGTGTTTTTGTTTCAAAACAAATTATATTATCACAAAACATAGAATAGAATAACATATATTAAGTAAATAATTTAAAATGTTATATGTTCAATTAAAAATTACTAAAATAACTGTCAAATAATTTAAAATGTTGTAAGAATCATACTTAAAACATTCTGTACAGTTAAAACTTTGATAAATACATGGTTCTTGAAAATGTTTCTTGCAAATCATGCAGTGGACGTGCCCGTAGCCATGGGAATGGATGTGGATTACTGATAATTCTTTTGTATAATTTTTTATATCAGTTATTACTGAAGTGCACCTCATACAAGTTATTAAACATTTTTTCGATTCATTAATTAGTAATAAATAGTAATTACATGCTATTAATTGATATGGATGGTACACTAAATTAGTTATATTTGTTTCCACTTCTGGCTCTAAAATATCCGAAGCGGCTCGATTCACCGGTAAACGGTGCCAAATACTAGCAACGCCTAAAGCTCTAGTTTATCCTGCGTTCCACTCAAACTTTAGAAGATTTTCAGTAACTTCATTTTTCTCAAATTCAAAATCGTAAATACATATGTAAGTAGTTAAAATTTTGGTTTCTGCTGTACCATCAAAGGCCTCTTCCATATCAGCCGTACACGGAAATTCTTTTTCTTCCATATCCAAAAAATGTTCAGATTTACTTTCGATGTGATCACCCAGGAACCTTTCTGTTTCAGCATTAAGATTTTCAGACGACATTTTAAGTTGTATGTTACTAAAAAAAATAAATATAAATATACAATACTAAATAATTTATTGCAAAAATAAAATACCTTAATTTAAAAGGCTCATAGGCTTTACTCATACGTATCAATATCTACAAAAGCACATTCCTTTCCATCTATTATTTCAGTTTTTATTAGTTCAATATATAATTTGCCATTATGATTGTGATTATAGTCTGTAACTGCTTCTTTCGAAAAATTTTCGTAAAATTTATTAGGTATCCAAACGGAAAAGTTTTCCAACTTGGCAACTAAACTTCTTTGGTTTAAACCATCAAATTCCATAATCGATAAAATTTTATATTTTTTTCCAATAAGAAGACTAATTGGTTTTTTTATTTCACGTTGATTGGAATTAAATTTTTTTTCTTTTAATTTTTGAAAATTCATCTAAAATCAAAAAAAAAAAAATAATTAAAAAACAATAACACTTTTTTTAGAAATGTATTTTTAACTTACTTTTCTTAAAACTGACGTAACACTTTTTTTAGAAATGTATTTCTAACTTACTTTTCTTAAAACTGACTGACTGTATGGTTTTTTTTACATTTTTGTTACTAGAGTAATTTTAATTGTTATTTTGATTAAAAAAATTGTTTTTATTCCACACTTTTTACAATATATTTTTTTTTTGGGTTTCTAAAATATTTTTAAATTTTTTACTTTTTTTTAAAAAAATTGTTTGGCAAACACTACATTTTCCTCTTTTAACATAGAAGACTTGTCGCTCCATAACTAAAATAAATTTTTCAAATTTTTCCAAAATGCATTTTCTAATACTAACTTTATATTAAAAATAAAAAAACAGTAAAAATTTTAAAAATATAAAAATCTTTTAAATTTTTTCAAAAATAATTCAAAAAAAAACAAAAAGGTCTGTAATTTTTTTAGTTTAGAGTTACAGATCGATTCATTTTTTGACGAAACCCATATTTTAAAAAGTTTAGTCACCAAGGTAAAAATAAATACAAAAAATTAAAAACAATGACAATTAAAAAATAAAAAAGGTATATATGGTTTATAATCTGTTTAAAAAAATCATAAATCAACATAGTTTCAATCATTCAAAAAAAAAACACGTATAATTTAAATTTAAAGTCTACCGTTAGAATTTTTGACAAAAACCTTTTTTTTTTAATAAAAAGTTAAACAAATTTTATTTACTAGCATCAAAGGTTTTTACTAGAAAAAAAAAATGCACTTTTGTGTTAAAAATATGATTTTAAAATTAAAAATATAATCCAAAATAAAAATAAAAATGTTTAGTGAAAAAATAATATATCCTTACCTTTATAACTTTAAACTGAACTAGAACTTAGTTCCACTGAACTAACTTAAGAAATTGATGATATTCTAACACAGAAATCAAGTTTATATACAAAACAACTCATTAATTATTTATTAACTTTAATGATCACTGCGTACTAATTGTTAACATTGAATCATATTTCATGGTCACTGCATACTTATTGTTAATAACATATTGCATCATATTATACTTTATACTAAGTGTCCAGAAAGAAATAAAAACTACACGTTCAAATTTAAAATGACATAGCGTAGTGGTTAGAGCGTATGAATAGTAAATCTACTATCGTGAGTTCGATTCTCACTGGTGTCGATTTGTCTTTTTCAGTTAATTAACAATTGAAATTTGGTGAAGGTGAAAAGAGAAACGAACACTCCCTAGAAACTGGTTCGAAAGTCAGTCTAAGCCGATGGTTCCCTCTACTACTAACCCACACAAGTCCTGGACTTAGGGGATGCTTAATTAAGTAGAATAGTAAGAGGTTAAACAAAAATGTAATTTAATTATTTAATTCAGTAATTTCACTGTTTCTAAATGTATACAATTTCCTCCTATTTTTATAAAAAATAAATACAATTAATAAAAAACTAATAAATAAAATAAAAAAGAAAATTAGAAAAAGTATTAACTTATTAAAATAATATCCATTATTTTTTCTTCCCATTTGTTATTCCAAAGATTCTGGTTCCATAAAATTGTGTGCCAGTCGGTTCTTAGGCTACTACCGTTAACAAAAGACATCATAAGTTGATAGTTTAAAAATGTTTTATTATATATTTTTAAATTATTGGAATCGTCAATAAATATTTCCATGATATAATCTTCATATTCCAGAGTTTTTAAGGACACTCTTCTGAAGTTTTGCGGCCAATTAGGAACTTCCAAATTAACATCTACATTACAAGAAGAGGTAGAGGTTCTGTACATTTCCTTAACATTATAAGGTTTTAAAAATATAAGTTGTGGATTGGAAAAAAAACTCAACAATAACAATTCGTTAATCATGATGTAATTGCCTTAAACAATGTTTAAATAATGACTTAAAGTTAACTATGTAATATTATATAATAATTTTTAAGTAATCACCTAAAGTTAACTTTATCTAATATTATAAATAATTTTTGAAACACTCTATATAAAACGGTGTTATTAAATAAATTGATTTGCAAACTTTCCAACAGTTTAAAGAAACACATGAAAAAGCAATTAATTCTAAACAAACAAAGTAGTTACATAAATGCAACTTAATAATCAAGTCATGTACAAAAACACTTAAGTTAAACAATAAAATAAACTAATTTCTAATTCACATACACGAACAACCAATTAATTCTACAACGCAAACAAATTAAAGTCAAGATGTATACTGAATTAAATATTTTATTAATTTTCATACACTATAAAAAGTTATAGAATTATTTTGTGAACCCTCCAAAATTATCTATAAAAGAAATTTTCCGACTGTACATAACAAAAAAAATTGGAGGAAAACGTGATGTCATCACCTATCTCACATCTCGATATATTTACGCACTACTTTTTTTGCGGTACATTTACGCACTACTTTTTGCGGTACTTTTTCACAGTAATTTTGCACTGTACATTTTCGCGGTACATTTACGCGCTACTTTTTTGAGGTACTTTTTTGCAGTAATGTTGAACGCTACTTTTTTCCAATAATTTGACGTGCTACTTTTGCACCATATTTTTTCGCAGTAATTTTGCGCGCTACTTTTCCACCATACTTTTTCACTCTGCTTTTTCATGCTAGGTTTTTCGCGGTACTTGCTTGCTAAAATTTTAATGGTATAATATTATTTAGATTTTTGTCAGTGCGCGGTACATTTACGCGCTACTTTTTCGAATTACTTTTTCGCAGTAATTTTTCGCGCTACTTTTCCACCATACTTTTTCACTCTGCTTTTTCATGCTAGGTTTTTCGGGGTACTTGCTTGCTAAAATTTTAATGGTATAATATTATTTAGATTTTTGTCAGTGTATTTTAATTGTTTGTGTTTACTAACTTGAATGCGATGACTTTTCCACCATACTTTTTCACTCTGCTTTTTCATGCTAGGTTTTTCGCGGTACTTGCTTGCTAAAATTTTAATGGTATAATATTATTTAGATTTTTGTCAGTGCGTGGTACATTTACGCGCTACTTTTTCGAAATACTTTTTCGCAGTAATTTTGCGCTCTACTTTTCCACCATACTTTTTCACTCTGCTTTTTCATGCTAGGTTTTTCGCGGTACTTGCTTGCCAAAATTTTAATGGTATAATATTATTTAGATTTTTGTCAGTGTATTTTATTTGTGAAATATTAATTGTTTGTGTTTACTAACTTGAATGCGATGACATCATGTTTTTCCGTGAACAGCTAAATTAACATTCTAAAACGCAAACAAATTATACATACATTATTATTATGAGCAATTCCACGGTAATTGTCGTTCCAACCGCATAAAAAATAGCACTTTCTTTAAAAAACCAACAGAATAACTTTTTTAATACCTCCCCCGTAAAATGGGAGGATGGGAGGATTTTCAACTCTCTAAAAACCACTACTAGAGTACTTACTTATTTTTAATCCCGAAGTCGGAAAATTTCCAATAACCCAAAATCAACATAAGCCAATGGCTTGGAAATTCAATTATGAATGTTTTCCTGTATAATTCCTACACATAAGTAATTATTACTATAAACTTTAAAGAAAAACCATTCAACTTAGTAACTACACCTCTTCGTACGAAAAATGTGAACAAAATGGCTCGTTGCCGTCAACAAAAACAAGAAGCAGCTGTTTTTTTCTATAGAAATTTGGTCGCGCCAACTTTAAAATAACTGAATGAAATTGACGCTGAACGCTACACCCCTCTGACAGATTAACATAGCGTAACTTAAAATAATAACAAAATAGTGAACGGGCTTCTCACTATTTTCTTTTATCCTTCTTATGTAGGGTTCTTTTTTGCATTGGCGAGGGACTTGTGAATGTCATCTCCCAATCGTTGTTGATCGCTGGCAATTCGGTTTATTTGCTCCATTGCGTGTTGTGCTCTTTTGGCTTCGGGAGTGGTCCTGGATTCCTGGATTTATGAAATGCCGACCCTCTCTGGCCTTCTGGAGCTGTTGATGTGCCCTCTTGACTTGCGAAGTGGTTCTGGATTCCTGTGGAATTCCACCCTCTCTGGTCTTCTGGAGCTGCTTCTCGGTTTCTGATGTCATGGATCTCTTTGGATGCAGAACTGCAGTAGGAAGTTTATTTATTGATGCCCTCTCGACTCTGGAGTGACATGGATTCCTGGACTTTTTGGATGTGGAATGCAGACCCTCTTTGGACTTCTGGAGCTGAGCTTTCCATAGGGTTGTAAGGCATATGGAGTAGTTGTTTGGATGCCCTCTGGACTCTGGAGTGATCTGAATTTCTGGACTTTTGCCTCTGTGGAATGCAGACCCTCTTTGGACTTCTGGAGCTGGTTCCCGGCCTCTGTTGTCTTGGACCTCTTTGTGGTGCAGAACGGCCTTTGGGAGTTTATGTTTTGATACCGTAGTATTTTTGATGCCTTTTCGCCTTCTGGAGTGATGTGGATCCCTGGACTTGTGGCTATGTGGAAGCCGACCCTCTCTGGACTTCTGGAGCTGGTTCCCGACCTCTGTTGTCCTGGACCTCCTTGTGTTGCAGAACGGCCTCTGGGAGTTTATGTTTTGATGCCCTCTCGCCTTCTGGAGTGACGTGGATCCCTGGACTTGTGTCTATGTGGAATGCCGACCCTCTCTGGACTTCTGGAGCTGGTTCCCGACCTCTGTTGTCCTGGACCTCCTTGTGGTGCAGAACGGCCTCTGGGAGTTTATGTTTTGATGCCCTCTCGCCTTCTGGAGTGACGTGGATCCCTGGACTTGTGCCTCTGTGGAATGCAGGCCCTCTCTGGACTTCTGGAGCTGGTTCCCGGCATCTGTTGTCCTGGACCTCTTTGTGGTGCAGAACGGCCTCTGGGAGTTTATGTTTTGATGCCCTCTCGCCTTCTGGAGTGACATGGATCCCTGGAATTGTGCCTCTGTGGAATGCCGACCCTCTCTGGACTTCTGGAGCTGGTTCCCGACCTCTGTTGTCCTGGACCTCCTTGTGGTGCAGAACGGCCTCTGGGAGTTTATGTTTTGATGCCCTCTCGCTTTCTGGAGTGACGTGGATCCCTGGACTTGTGCCTTTGTGGAATGCAGGCCCTTTCTGGACTTGTGGAGCTGTACTTAATTTTTCTAAAAAAAAATACTCTTCCCTAAGTTCGAAGGGTTATTTTTTTAAAATGTTTATTTTGCACTTTTGCAAAGTTCATTCGCCGACTAAATATCTGACTCGGTTTTTTTTTTAGTGCACTAACCTTTTGTAATGTATTTCAGTTAGCCGAGAACACGGGTGTAACGTGCTCTTATACCCCGAGATTGCGTTATTGTGGATAGAAAATTCTTAATACAACACACTTGTTCTTCCAATTGTGAGTCGTCGTAGGCCTCGTAGATATCGAATATCCTGTTGATTATGTGTCCGTAGGTAATACGTTCAAATTCTTCTCGTAACTGGGCCGGTTGTATTATATTTCTGATCAAGTATGCTCAAACCATACGAAAAGCTCAACCTTTATACTTAGAAACAAAAATACTAAAAGGAATGCTCAGTGTAGCCGTTTTCCTATCCAGTGTTTTCGTGGTATCAGGTGTAATGACTAGTACTTATTTTTCGGAGTTAAAGTGACTGTGATTTAAGTGAATATGTGTCATGACTTACGGCTCTTGTTGTACGGCGTATCACCAATCCACTTCCACAGGATGTCACCAGCTCAATTTATTCTCGAAGGACCATAGACAAATAACTGGCTGCTAAAAACAGGACAATTATCTGGTGAGAGTTCTAAAACAGATTATAATCTAATATAATAATTATTAAGAGACAAAGCGTCCCCTGTCCCTAATTGGTGTAATAAAACATTGATCAAACTGCTGAATGATAATTTATTGAGATATTTCATTTTCTTATATATAATTTAAGTAATAACAATATGTGATATTCAGCAAAATTAAGTTATTGATGTGACCCTGTGTAAGGACGATCAATACATGTTTTAGTTTTGGTTTTACTTGTGTAACCTTAATAATATTAAATAATAAATTTATATATTATTTTAAAATCTCTTTTCAATATTTTGAACAGTTATTGTGTTATTTTATTGTTTTAAGTTTTTATAAAAACGTTCATTTCAATTTTTTGCCGTTATATTTTTTTGTTAAGGAATATTTTTGTTCCATTTTTTTAGTGTCAACATAAAATTTCACTTGTTAATTTAAAACATTTCATTGTTTCTCAGTAATTAAATTAACGATTTTCAAGGTGTAATTTTTTTTTTATGGTTTAGGAGATATTTCTTCTTCAGAAATTTTCATCCTGTCACCATCAGGATTATTATAATCCTGATGTATAATGTATAATACTCTACGTAAGGCTTCATATGACGGACATGATAATTACCTTTTGTACCCGTACTTTTGTTTTATAACTCGTAAACTGTTTTAGAAACGTTTTTGAGTACTTTACATAGAACAAATTTTGGACACAGTTTTGCTGAAATATCCTTTATAGCATTTGAAAGAATTCGATTTCTCTCCCAAACAAGTTGACCTACTTCAAATTCTACATCACGTTTTCTTAAATTGAACTGTTGAGAGTACCTTTGATAAGCCAAAGTAAGCTATTTCTGTACATCTTCGAACAAATCATTCAACTTGTCTAATTCATTGCAATTTTCCTGCCTAACCTCATTTTTATTAAAGTTAATAGGTTTATAGAATATTCCAGAAGTTGGAATTTTCCTGCCAAAAATAATATGAGAAGGTACATATCCCGTAATTTAGTGTACACTATTATTTAAAAATAAGTTATTTGACTTATAATTTTTATCCCAATTTTTATGTGAAGTACCTACAGAAATTCTAATACATTGTCCCAGTGTTTTATTAACTCTCTCAACTTGATTATTTTCTGGGTAGTAACGCGGAAGATAGAATATCGAATATTATATTTTTTTGCAAGGTTTTTAAATTTATTACCAGTAAAATTACTAGCATTATCACAAATAATAGTGGAACAAAGTCCAAATGTTAAAAATACAGAATTTTCTAGAAATCTAACTATAGCTGGTGAAGACATAGAACGCAAAGGTTTAGTAAAAATAAATTTAGAAAAATAGTCAGAAATTACTAGCAAATATCTGCAACCTGGGACGTATCAATATAAGGTCCCTGAAGATCAACTGATAGACATTTTTTGTGATTGACAAACTTCACAAGCTGTAACGAATTTAATAACGTCATTTTTGAGATTTTCCCAATATTGGGAATAGCTATTCTGAGACTAATAACCAACACACGATGAGACACGACCATCTCCAATGGTTTTCATATTTTGCATACTTGTTAAGAGCATCAATAAGTACTTCCTATTTTTTTTACTATTTTTTTTACCCGGTTATGAAAATATCGAAAACACGCTAATATCGCTTGTCAGCGCAATCTTTTTTTGCGATTACCTCGGGAAATATAAAAGCTTCTAAGCTGTATTTTTTGAATACAATTAGGAAGTTTTTGAAAATTAAAATGACATTGCTAATTCGTTTGGATCACACTTTTGTAGTATTGTTGATGCTACTATCTCAAATTACTTTGGACAGACCATATCATCACCATGTACTTCTTTAGAATATTCCCCTAATATTCCATTTCGGTCTGAAGAGAGTCCGAAGTATTAGATGTATTGAGCTCATTTAAAAATAAATCATCATGCGGATCGGATGAGCTATCGACTTTTACAATACTAAAAATTATAGATTTTGTTATTAAACCATTTACTTACTTTACTCTCATACAAGGTCGATTTCCAACAATATATAAGACAGTTTTAGTGATTCCCTTTTTATGCAAAGGCAACAAATTAAACATTGATAATTACAGGCATATTTCCTTACTTAATACTTTCTCAAAAGTAATGAAAAAAAGTGTTTTTAAGTCTATAATAGAATACGTTTAACAAAATAAATTATTATTTATTATCAACATGGATTTAGAAATGGAAGGTACACAGAAACTGCATCCTGTCAGTTACTTAATTAGGCTTATTCTGAACTCGATTTAAATAAATTTGTTGTATGTTTTCAATTAGACATTATAAAAGGTTTTGATACCGTGCTTCCAGATTTATTTAAAGTCAAAGTTAATGATTTTAAAATTCCAAATAATATTTCTAGGTGGTTATATGCTTATATGAAAAAACCGAATGCTAATTATTAATTTAAATCGTGTTTAAATCCAAAAAGTTTTTTTCAAAGTTAGGTGTACCTCAGGGTTCTGTTTTAGGACCACTTTTGTTTTTAATCTACATAAATGACTTACCAAAACATATTAGCCACCAATTTGATATCCTCTCTTTATACTAATAAACTTTACACTATTACAATGAATTTATTAAATGCTTTTGATGCATGGTGACAGAGGAATAGATTCGTTTTATACAAGTCAAAAACACTAGCAATTAATTTTTATATCAGAAAAAAGTTACCGGACAATTTTGTAATTCACATTTAGTTCTTCTATATAATTTTTAGGTACCCTTTTTGATGCCAGTTTATCATGTAATTTACATATTGAATGATAAAAATGAAAGGTAATGAGTCGGGAATTTTAGGTATGTATTATTCTGTTGCTTACACGCATATCTTACAATATTATATGTTGGGGCTGCAGTTCATATATTAATAGGATTTTTGTAGGACAAAGACGTCTTATTCGCCTTTTATATAATATGGGATTTAGGGACTCATGTAGGTAGATATTTAAGGAAAAACAAATTTTAATGGTCTCTTGGATTTATATCCTGCGCTGTATCCTGTTTGTTAAAAATAATATAAATCAATTTGTTTCTAATAAGGATATTCATTCTTACAATACTACACGCAGATATGACCTTCAAATCCCGCATCATACAAAGAATTTTTATAAAAATTCTCCATTATATTTTTGTACTGTATTTTATAACAGATGACCCTCTCCCATTAAAAATTTTTTAAACTATAATAGATTTAAACAAGAAACAAAAATATTATTTGTATTTCTTAAATATCTATATGTTAAGTGACTTACCAAATGTACTTGATGTATCAAATTTGTCAATAAATACTATTACTATTACCATTAATATTTCTATTAATATTACTATTGCTATTGCTATTGCTATTGCTATTGCTATTGCTATTACTATTACAATATTACTTTTACTATTACTATTACTATTCCTATTCCTATTCCTATTACTATTACTATCTCTATCTCTATCGCTATCACTATCACTATCACTATCACTATCACTATCACTATCACTATCACTATCACTATCACTATCACTATCACTATCACTATCACTATCACTATCACAATCACAATCACAATCACAATCACAATCACAATCACAATCACAATCACATTCACTATCACTATCACTATCACTATCACTATCACTATCACTATCACTATCACTATCACTATCACTATCACTATCACTATCACTATCACTATCACTATCACTATCACTATCACTATCACTATCACTATCACTATCACTATCACTATCACTATCACTATCACTATCACTATCACTATCACTATCACTATCACTATCACTATCACTATCACTATCACTATCACTATCACTATCACTATCACTATCACTATCACTATCACTATCACTATCACTATCACTATCACTATCACTACCACTACCACTACCACTACCACTACCACTACCACTACCACTACCACTACCACTACCACTACCACTACCACTACCACTATCACTATCACTATCACTACCACTACCACTACCACTACCACTATCACTATCACTATCACTACCACTATCACTATCACTATCACTATCACTATCACTATCACTATCACTATCACTATCGCCATCACTATCACTATCACTATCTGACACTATTGTTTTTTACAAATTTTTGTAATTCACGCTTTAATCGTTTTTTGTTTAAAATATTTTGAATATTTAATGGCACCATATTATAAAGTTTAGGACCCAAATAAAATATGAATTTTTTATTGGCACTTTATCTTATATAATTTTTGTTGTTATTGGATACCCATAATATACTACGGTATGCGTACAGTTCTCGTATATTAAGCAGTCCTGTTTCCTGGTATATCAAGTCAGTGGAGTGTCTGCCATCCTTACTCAAAATAATTTTCAATAATGTATTTTGCATTACCTGCAGACATTTTATTGAGTTCTCATACAACCCACCCCAAACTGTAATGCAAAACTTGTTATCGACTCAGCCAAAGAATAATACACGGTCAACTGATTTTTAATATTTAAAAAATTTCTGGTTTGAACAAAAACATGTATCAATTTTCTAAACCTTTTTAATAAACATTCAGTATGTTTTTTAAATTTCATGTTTTGGTCAATTTCTACCCCTAAATATTTTATGCTTTGTACTCTTTCTATAAAAGGACAATCGCAGTTTATTTGATTACAACTTTCATTATGTACATATATTTTATTTTCAGTTGGTTGACCCACTTTGGTAACTGTAAATGTTATAAACTGAGTTTCTAAGATATTAAGGCTTAGAGAATTGATACTTAACCAGACCGTTATTTTTTTTAAGGGCAATCTGAGCATTGGCATATACATCGTCCCAGGACTCACCAACAAACACAGCAGTAGTATAATCATCATAGATTTCGATAAAATTCTGCAACTTTCAAAAGTTTTTCGGTGAGATTTTGAATTTTGGGATCATATAAGTTATACTTATGATAAGATAATGTTAATGAATTGAATCTTTGTTCAAATACATCACAAGATAATGTTAATGAATTGAATCTTTGTTCAAATACATCACAAGATAATGTTAATGAATTGAATCTTTGTTCAAATACATCACAAGATAAATTTTTTGTTTCCAAGGAATTTTGTTTCATTAAGTAATATTTTAAGTTATTTTGTCTACTTAAGGAATTTTTTAAGTTATTTTGTTTACTTAAGGATTTTTTTAAGCTATTTTTTGAAGAAATAGGTTTTCTAAAGATATCGCATCAACATAATGATCTTTATTCTCAGGTTCTTCCACCGCTTTTACTCTGCTTAATCCATCGGCAAGAAAACTAAGTTTACCAGGAACATGAGATACTTCAAAGTTATGTTGACTTAATTTTACTAACCATCTACATAATCTATCCGCTGGATTTTTCATGTTATTTAACCAAAATAGAGCTTTATGATCTGTTCTCTCTAATTTTATGTGGACATGCTTCAATATATCCCCTGAACTTATCAAATGCAAATAAAATTGCAGCTAGCTCTTTTTATGAGGTTGTGTTAACTCTCCGTTTCCTATCTGAAAATTTTCTGCTAGAGTAGCAAATTACATGTTCAAACCCGTCTTGATTTTGTATTAAGCAGGCGCTTGCTGCAATATCACTAGCATCTATTTGAATTATACTATTTTTTTTTATAAGTTAGTTGACTAGTTTTTCTTAAAATTGAAGAAAGTTTTTCAAAAAAAATATCAGTTTGAATACAATATTTGTTAACGTTGCTAGTAATTACATAAATTGGTGACTTCAACAAAACATTAGTTCTGGCAAAAGGCAGCAAAAAGGTTTCGGTATGTCTGGTATTTAAGTTAGCTTCTATAAGCTTTTGTAAAACCTAATTTAAGAGAGCTATATGTTCTTCAAAAGTTTGAGATAATAAGATAATGTCATTACAATATACAAAGACATATGGTTCCAATGAATGACCAAAGATAGTCCATAAGGCACATTGAAGAAGTTGAAGAATGCAACCCAAAAGGAAGTACTGTGAAACAAAAACTTCCACGACCAGGAATTATAAAACTAGTTTTATCACTACTTTTCTCATATAGCGGTATTTGTCAAAATGCTTATTTTAAATCTATTGAAATTATAAATTTTGGATTTTTATTTAAAGTTTTTAAAATTCTATCCACATTATTAATTGGATAGCTATCTATTACTGAAATTTTATTTATTTATTTATTTTATTTTATTTATTTAATACAAATCTATAGGTTCCATTTTTAATGAGAAAAACAGCACTATTATAAGGAGAATTATAATGTTCAATTACACCTAATTTTAACATTTCCTCTAGTTCTTTGTTCAAGTGTTTTATTTGTAGGGACTAAAATTAAATTGTTTTTGTCTAAAAGAAGGGCCTGTTGTTTCAATTTTATGTACATATTTATCAGTGCGACCAAGTCTATCAGTACCTTCAACAGATGAAAATGATTTAATGAGTTCTTTTTAAATTTTTTGTTGTTTATGAGTTAAATCTTGTAAACTTTCATTATTTTCTGAAATGTTTTGTTCTGAATTAGAAACTGTCCAAATATTTATTAAGTCACTACTGATTTTCTAAGTTAAATTTTGGTAATCGATTTTTAAGCGAAATATTTTATGAAAATCGGACCCTAATATTATATTTTAGTTAACACTAAGCACAAGAAAAAATTGTATTACTTCAGTAACATTATCAATCGTTCAAGGAAGGTACACACAACTTAAAATTTTTTGCTGTGAGCCATCAGCTGTTCTCACAAATTTATTATTAATTTTATGTAATTTAAATTTTTAAATAATTTTTAAGCAATCTTGTCCCAATATGCTGGAATTTGAATCACTGTCTAAAAGACCTATATATTTTTCATTAAAAATGGAGATATTTATAAAAGACGGTTGTCATTTTTTACATTAACTAACATAGGTAAAGTTTCATTCTTTTTATTTTTAGAAAATTGTTTAACTTTTTTAAAGCAACTAGTCCATTCATTAGAACCTCTTTAAATATTTTTTGAGATATTTTGAGACAAATGATCATTTATTTTTGAAAATTCCTTGGATTTATTGTAAGATATTTGGTTATTATTTTGAGATAACCGAGATATTGAAGGTTTAAAATTATTTGATAATTTTTGAGATATTTGGTTGTCATTTTCTGACACTTTTTGAAATTTTTGACACATTGTCATTTTTTAACAATTTTGTAGAAAAAAATGGAGCTAATACTCTGTCATTTTCTGAGAGGTAATAAGAATTTTTAAGATAATTTTTTGACGGTGGATCCTTATCAGAAGAAAAAGGAAAAGGACCCAAATTTATTAGTTTTTTGAGCACTTTTTAGAGGTAATTTTTCTGAAATTTTTGGTACCACAGCCCATACAAAATTTTTGACTTTTCTGTCTACAAAACTGATAAGTATGACCTACTGTGTCATAATTCCAACAAGTTGGTTGTTTTACATTGTTATTTGTATTAGAAAATTTCGAGGTACTTGTATTAAATTTTTTTGAGGTACTAGGTATATTTAAATTACGGCAGTTATTACAGGCATTTGAAGAAGGAACTTTTTCAATGTAAACCAATTGTGAATTGGGAAATTGTTTACTTTTAGAGAAAGATTTTGTACAAAGATATGCTTCGTCAATTCTTCTACATAATTAAGCTAATTCATGAATATCACACACGATCAAAAGAAAATTTTACAGCTGTAATTCCACGAAAAAATAAAGGTATAACAAAAAAAATTTACATACCATGTTCACAAACTTTACAATCTTATGCCAATAGACTTAAAAGTAAATACACAGGCATATAAAACTTTTGTTAACAAAGTCAAAAAATGGATAAAAAATACAGAAATTAATTTATAATTCATTATTTTTATTTTACATAAACGTTAAAAAAAATATATAGCAATAAAATAAATAACCTACGAGACAATAATTAACTTCTAAAATCGAATTCAAGTATCCATAGGCCACGTACAAACTATTTATAGCTTTTGTGACCAATACAAGAAATGTTTATCGTTTATTATAAAGTAATTCAAGTCTCGCTTAATTTATTATTATTGCATGCAATTTATTATATTAGTTAGGAACTTTTTTATGTATGAAGTATTGTAATAATCTATATTAAGTGAAACAATAAATAAATAAACAAATAAATAAATAAATAAATAAATAAATAAATAAATAAATAATAAATTGAGCAAAACTGGTAATTTCAATTATAGAAGTTTGTCTAACATAATAAGAAAGTAAATTGCTATTTTATATATTTTAATTTATCCATTTCGGATGATTTGTTAGACAGTTTATCAAATAATGACTGCATAATAGCAATAAAAATAGTCACAAGCTCATTTTTCCTTGTTTGACAGTTTATATTTGTTCCCAACAAACGGTCATCGTAATTGACTGTTAAAAAATCGTTTTTTAATAGATCTGACAGTTCTTGCCAATTATTGACAGAATCTACAGGGTGTATTTGAAATAGCGTAGGAAATTTTAACAGGTGATTCTACATGATAAAATATGATAAAAAGTTCCTATAAACATATGTCGTCATACGGGAGCTACTCCCCTTTGAAATTGGATAAAAAAATCGGTTTTTATTTAATAACTCAGGAACCCTTTGAGATATGTTAACGAGGTTTTGCACGTGAATTAATCCTAATAAGGCCCATCTTTGTATGTCATTTTTACGTACTTATTTAAACCAGGGGTGTTTGCGAAACAGGGGGGGGGGCCTTATCAGTTTTTTGTCCCAAACTTTTTTCTGTATAACTTTTTTGCAATTTTATTTTTGAAATATGATTCCTCAGGTCAAAATACATAAAAAAGGTACTCTTGTTGTAATACTGTAGGATTAACCGTTTTCGAGAAAAGTTCATTTGAAGGTGAAATTTCACGGTTAGAGGACGAAAAATTAAATACTAAAATGTCGAAAACCAAAATTTTAATGATCCAATGTTATTCTACAATAAAAACTAAGAAAAAAGTTTCCATACATGTAGGTCGAAAAAACGCTTTTAAAGCTACCATAGCCCTTTAAAAATGGTGCATATTTAGGAGACCATAGCTCCATTAGGATTCATTTTTGGAAGTACCTGTATATGAGGTTTTTTTCTTAGTTTTTAATGTACATTCGCCCTGCATCATTAAAATTTTGGTTTTCAACATTTTAGTATTTAATTTTTCGTCCTCGAACCGTAGAATTTCAAATGAATTTTTCTCGAAAACGGTTAATCCTACAGTATACAACAAGAGTACCTTTTTTATGTATTTTGACCTGAGAAATAATATTTCAAAAATAAAATTGCAAAAAAGTTACACAGAAAAAAGTTTGGGACAAAAAACTGATAAGCCCCATCGTTTCGCACACCCCTGGTTTAAATAAGTACATGAAAATAACACATAAAAACGGGCCTTGGTAGGAATAGTTGACGTGCAAAACCTCGTTGATATATCTCAAAGGGTTTCTGAGTTATTAAATAAAAACCGATTTTTTTAGCCACTTTCAAAGGGGCGTAGCTCTCTTATGACGTATTTTTAGACATATGTTTATAGGAACTTTTTGTCATATTTTATGATGTAGAATCATGTGTTAAAATTTCCGACATAATTTCAAATACACCGTGTATACCAGTATAAAGCATGGTCTTTGAAAAGTTCAACTGCAGATTGAAAAAGTTCTTTTTCAGATATATTTCTGGTTGCTGCAAGTTCAGAAATGTTTTGTAAGAAATCAGTTACGATAGACTGGCCATCAAAGGTCACTGCTAACTTATTTATTGCATATGATTTTTGACTATTGAATGAGGTAGCATTAAATAATGTATTATTCATTAAATGTGAGTTATTGAGGGTTTGATCTTAAATTTCTATAAGATGTTTATTTTTATTTATTTTTTCTTAAAAAATTTTTTCTAAAAATAATAAAATCTGAAGTTATTTAATTTTTAGATTCAATTTCTTTAGTGTTTTCTTCTGATGGTAGCATGAGATGAATTCTACACATGTAATGCAAAATTTTTTTATCAATTTTTCTATATTAAGAGTCATGCTCATCAGAATCAAACTCTGAAATAAGAAATTTTATTTGATTATAGGCCAGATCAATGATTTTCTTTTCATTTTCAAAATTAAAATCTAAATTAGTTAATTTTCTACCCTCGTAAACTGTAATTAACTGAGTTAATATTTTTATTTTATCAGTAAGATTTTCTTAGGAGGATTTTTCCTGATAGCTAGTTCAAAATCAACCTCATTTTCGTCTACATTTTTTAAATATTCACAAGGATTTAAGATTTTTTGATATATTTAAAAAAATTTGTTAGGTATATAAAAACAAAAATAGAATAAAATCGAAAAGTGAAATCAATTCATTTCTGAGGCAAAATAAATATAAGAAAAAAATATAAAATAGACTCAGTAATGTATACCTCTGTATAATATATCTGTCAAAACATATTTGTCAAAATGTATCGACAAGAATATATTTTTGTTAAAATGTATTTTTTAAAATATATTCAATAACATACACCTGGCCAAATATTAATTTAAAAACATATTTGTTGAGCTATATACTCTATGAAAGGTAAATGTCAAAATGTATACTTAAAGTTCGAATCAAAAGAAAGGTTTATTCTTTTACAAAAAATGAGAAGATATTTGGAGATATTTCATAGAATTGAGTAATATATTAATATATTATACTAAGATATTAAATATTGTTATAACCGGTTATTTTATTTTCCAATTTTTATAAAAAGTACACATAAAAAGAAAATTCAAGAAAAAGAAAATATTTTAAAATATATCCTCAGAAACCAAGAACCAAAGTTTGCGTTAATTCAATAACGACTACTTTTTAGTTGGACGCCATTTTATATAGCGTTGTCAATCATTTAGACAACGTCCTTTATAATTTTATTGATTTTGACCAGAAATGTCAAAATGACAAAGATTGTCAAAACTCTTGAAAAATAAACAAAATTATGTGTTGGTATTAACACTAATGCTGTGATAAGCTCCAAACTAGCTCATGCGTGGAGTTCTTTGGTTTTTTTAAAAGTTATAAAAAACTTCTTGGTTTTAGATATTTTTATATTTCGATTTATGTTGAAAAGATTTGGACGCCAACAGAAAGCTTTTAAAATGAGTAGGCTACGAGTAGCAGTTAAAGCTCACTGATTTTTGGTGTTAAAATATTTTGTTAAAATGTTAAAATATGAATTTTATTTTTATACCTGAAAATAAAATACAATTTTAAGAAAACTAAATTTTAAAGATATATGTACAAAAGTTTATTTTAGATATTATAAAGAAATGAAGAATAATAATTTAGTTATTATAATATTTATTCGACATATGTATAAGAATAATATTTGAACCATGGAACTACGTTCATGTATTATATTAAAAGATGCATTTTATAGGATTAAAGAATCTATAAAATGTTTCAAGCAAAAGAAATAATTAAATGTCAAAATGACAAAGACGAAAAAGTCTTGAAAAATCAACAAAATTATGTGTTGGTATTAACGCTAATGCTGTGATAAGCTCCAAACTAGCTCAGGCGTGGAGTTCTTTGGTTTCTTTAAAAGTTATAATAAACTTCTTGGTTTTCGATATTTTTATATTTCGATTTATGTTGAAAAGATTTGGACGCCAACAGAAAGCTTTCAAAATGAGTAGGCTACGAGTAGCAGTTAAAGCTCACTGATTTTTGTTGTTAAAATATTTTATTAAAATGTTAAAATATAAATTTTATTTTTACACCTGAAAATAAAATACAATTTTAAGAAAACTAAATTTTAAAGATATATGTACAAAAGTTTATTTTAGATATTATAAAGAAATGAAGAATAATAACAATTTAGTTATTATTATATTTTTTCGACATATGTATAAGAATAATATTTAAACCATGTATTATATTAAAAGATGCATTTTATAGGTTTAAAAAATCTATAAAATGTGTCAAGCAAAAGAAATAATTAAAAAAGCTCTTTTTTTACAGTGTGATCTTAGATATCGATGTTTTAAATATGAATATTTTAATTTATGTTTTTGTTAAAAGATATAAGTTTTAAATTGGCAAGTTTATTGTTAAAAAGCATCACCATAATAAGAAATGTATTAAGCATACGACCTTAAGACTGATTTGTGAATCCAAACTTTGATTGCGAAGTCTCTCCGAGTAGGTAAATTTTCATTAAAGGGCATTGCCCTGTCGATTCAGGCAATGCTGACTGCACGATGGTCATGGATTTGGATGTAATTTGGTTTATGGGTTCTATATGACACCAGAAAAGATCCCCCAGAGGATTTTCTCCCAAAAATGCATACTTTGTGAGATATGAATTTTTTAGTTTTTTTAAGAAATCGTAAATTTTCAGAAAAGTTTAATAACTCAAAAACGGTTTGAGATATTTAAAAACTGTTTTCACCAGTTGAAAAAACACCTATTTTTGCATATAAATCCAATTGTTTAAATTCGATTGTCTTTTGTTTTTTGAGATATTTAAATTTTCTCAAAAACCCCAATCCCAATTTTTTTTTTAATTTTCATAAAATATTCTTTAATGTATCTATTTTTACATATCTTATTTACCTTCCCCACTATTTTGTTTAGATTTTAGTTATATGCAATAATATACTGATATAAGCCGAATTTCACTATTTTTTTTACAATTTATTGTGGTACGCTTTAAAATATTTAGCTTTTTTAAGTTTAGAAATAAAAAAAAAATAAAAAAAAAAATAAAAAAAAAATAAAAAAAATAAAGAAATCAAAATAAATTAGAAAAAAAAAAATAAAAAGAAATTAGAAAAAAAAACGACAACTGACATTTAAACATTGCAAAAAAAACTTTTAATGATAACACGAAAAAAAAATCATAGACAAACGTACCTAAACCTTGCAGACTTATTTTTTTATTTTTTTTATAATTACCTCATTTTTTTTATTGTATTGTTTTAAACAATGTTTTTAATTTTATGCAGTTAGTTTATAAGATTTTGGTCCGTCGATGTTTTTATTAAACATAGTAGGCTTTGGAAATATGGCGTTATAAAAAAAACAATTGTTTTATGAACTGTCGTAGTTGCGTTACTTTACAGAATGATTATTTAAATTATAAAAATGTCTTGCTATCGTAATTTAATAAGTGTTTTTAGTGAAAATCGAGTTTTTTGTGCAGATTATGCAAGAATTCATAAAAAACGGATTTGTAAAGGTAACTTTTACAAAGTTGACTTGGAGTTGAAATTGAAAATTAAACAATTACTAAATAAAGATGCAAATGAAGGAGATCATATTTGTTTAAATTGTTTTCAACGTATCATGGTAATGGAGGTTCCTTTCGAGCAACATATGGGAACCAGGTGTGACACTATACACTTTATTAGTTTTTAATTTTGCTTTCCCATTTTGAAAATTTTTAAATTTTCGGGAAAGCCTGGTATTCGTGCAAAAATTTTTTGAATTTTTTGAATTTTGAATATTTTTGCACAATTACGATAGCAAGACATTTTTATAATTTCATTAATCATTCTGTAAAGTAACGCAACTTTGACAGTTCATAAAACTGTTTTTTTTTATAACGGCATATTTC
>CAUEHQ010000142.1:0-46373 GCA_958510825.1 Brachypterus glaber | reverse complement strand
TCTTTATAAAAAATGTAGATATACTTTTTTATCTCCAGGGGTGGAGAGTCTGGGGGGGGTTTAACTTTGAACATGTCAATTGAAATCTTCTTCTCTTCTTAAACTCATAGCTCCGCGTGGAGCCAGAGGCGCCACAATTGGCGTTTCTTAGCTTCATGCCCAAACCAGCGATGGGTAAGCTAGTCCCATGCACCAAGCTTTTATTACGTCCTTCTTTATTGTCCATCTGTTGATATGTTCTTGACAATCGTCTTCCATTCTGTCCAGTTTCTTGGTTTTGCTTTCATTTCATTTCATGTTAAATTCTGTTTCTCGCATTCTTTTGTTAAGTTTCTTTTCCAGGTTTCTTTTGGTCTTCCAACCATTCTTGTTCCTTGTGATATAAAGTCTAGAGCTTGTCTGGCAATACTTGCCTGGGGTTTTCTTAGGGTATTTCCAATCCACTGCCATTTTTATTTTTTTATTATTATCTCCACTTTTTCCATTTTAGCATTTTTCCACAGCTGTTCGTTTGAGATTCTGTTGGGCCAAAATATACAAAATATAAACCTGAGGCACTTGTTTATAAACGTTTGAATTCGTTTCGACCCATGTTTCTATCCCGTATAACAGCATAGTCATCACGTTTGGCTTAAAGAGTCTTAGTTTTGTGTTTTGAGAAAATTTGTCGGATGTCTACGTTAATTAAATAATACTCTAGCTTGCTCAATTCTCTTTTCTATATCAACTTTGTTGTCCCCCTTGGCCTTTATTGTGCTACCCAAATAACGGAATTCTGTAACTTTTGGCAATAAAAGACCTCCTTCATTCCTTATTTGTTTTAAGATCAAACGCTCAGTAGCAAAATTTTATCACCAGCTTTTTGATAAATTTTTTCCACTGTACGTGTGATTTTGTAGCAAATTAGGGATCATGGAGGTCTTTAATTGTCAAAAAAATTTAAATCGCTAAAAAAACTTGAGAAAAACATTCTGATTAAGCATACCAGACAATTTTATGATATATTTTAACATGTGCCACGTTAAACCCCCCAGACTCTCCACCCCTGGAGTTAAAAAAATATATTTACTTTTTTTGTAAAGCATATGTATGTACTAGTTTACATATATAAATTTTTGACTGTATCTGTATTATTTATATAAAGTTTTTAATGAAATATAACGGAAAAACACAAAAAATGTGCGAAAGTTTGGCCCACAAGGGTCTATAAAAAATTAACTAGGGTAGATATTTAAAATCTGGAAGTAATGGAATGAATCATTTTTATTTAGCAATATTTTTTTAATCTTGGGGATTTTTTTTTAGTCTCGAATGCCTACAAAAAACCACTGTGTGCTATATCTCAAGATTTTGAGGGACTACGATTTTTTAAATATCAGATTCAGTTTCAGCGTCAAAGAATGCATAGGAATATAATAGTCCAGGGTTCGTTACAAATCATTTTTTTGTTGTTGTCTTGGTAGTCTTGGTAGTTTTTGATAAGTAACCTATTGACCTTCATTAGATAAACTGTGGCCCACTACTTCCGGTATCAGCCGCTAGATGGGGCCACCGTGTTGATTTTTGAAACCAAGACAAATGGCGAGAAATTCGCCAATCAGATAACCTGGGTCGGCCATTTTGAATGCATCCCATGTGACCCCGCTTTTGGGCAATGGGTCAGTGCTCTAACCTTTTGATTGATTGATGCTTAAATACTGTCTATTGGAACTACCCCCTGGCTATCAGAATAATAGCACCTTTACTGGCATGAATTAAGTTGTCAAAAGGGCAGATGATGTTTTTAAAAAGTTTATTTATTAACTAAAGTTACAAAAACTACACCAAAAGAACTTTGTAGTAAATAATTACAAATAATAATAAAGTAGAAGCGAAATAGAAGTGTCTAAAAAATAGATATCACTTGTATTTATAACAATTAAATAATAATAATAACTCTATTTTACAGACTAACTTGACAGACCACTTTTTTACTTTCCTATCAATTAAACATCAAGATAATAAAAAACTAGAAAATGACGTAGAACCAAAAAATATATCAAAGATTAATTATTCTATTTTAAATAATAAATTAAAGAATGAAAATTGGCAAGAAATTTTAAACTGTAACAACCCTGAAAATGCTTATGATTTATTTATAAAGAAAATCGAAAAAAACATTACTGAAAGTAAAACTAAAATTAAAATATCTGAAACCCAAAAGCGTTTGAAAACTTTTATATTTTAGACTAACAGAATAGTGGAAATGGACTACACACTTTTTGTCACACTTCCTTTGCCTTTCCTCCAAATCACAATATTTCACATATTATTGTGGGTAGGATGAAGGAATGTAGTATGGACATTTCTAGATCAGTATACGTCATTATCTCGTTTTTTTTTCGGTTGGTTGCTTTTTGTATAACAGGGCCCAATTATTTCTATGTTATATAAAAAAAAAACATTAGAAACAAATAAAAGCTGTTTTTCTTTAAAATATCAATCTTGAAACTAGTTTTAAAAGCCTGCAACGTTTAAAGAAAATTATTTATTTTATACCAAAATAGTTTTAAGGCTCTCGGGGGGTAAGGGTTAGTAATTTTTTTAACAAAAACTATATATAATTTTTATATTATCAAAAAACAAGAAATAATGACTTTTATCCTGCCTACTTTGATTATAACTTCAAGAAATTGGAAAATATGCAAGAATTTTGGAATTTTTGACATTCTATTGAAAATATAAAAAAATAATAACAAAAATGTGCATTTCAGTAATTTAGTTTATTGAAAGTAGATATAGTCAAAAATATATCCTAAAATTTTAAAAAATATTAAGGGTGTTTTTTTGAGATATTTAAGTTAAGATAAAATCTAAAAAAAACAAAAGACTATCGATATAAAAAAAATGAATTTTGTCAAAAAATTGACGTTGTTTCTAATGTTGAAAGCCGTTTTTAGATATCTCTAATAGTTTTAAAGTTATTATACAGCAAAGTCAATTTTTATAATAATCTTTGATTTTAGGAAAAAACTAAAAAACATCCATATCTGCTATATACTGCTATATTTGCTGCAATTTCTGCATGTTTACTACTTTTAACACCATATTTGGTCAAATGCTTAAAAATGCATTGTTTTAAAATTTATTAATAAATATATAAAAAATATGGAACCAGGGCACTTACAGGGCAAATCCAAATCAAACCTATTTTTTTAAATGTTTTTTAATGAAAAAAAAAAATGAAAAGTTATGGTGCTTGGGAGTGCTTGGGAATAAATTGTACATTAAAGTGTATGTTAATACGTACCTTAAAATTTGGTGTGGACTTAGTGACACTTTCAGCAAGTGACCGCAACATTGAAAAAAAGTCCTCGAATTTGTCTTTTTTTTTGATTTTTTGATAATAATTTTTTATAATTTTACCAATTTAGTTAGATCAGCCAAAAAAATTAATAAAGCTTATTTCAATTAATTGTTTTTAATCAAAATTCTTTTTTATACAACAAAGCTTTCCCGTTAAATTTCCAATTTTTTTTTTTTTTTTGAAAATAATTATTTATAATTTTTGATAATTTACCAATTTAGTTAAATTAACCATTGAAATTAAAAAAAATAATAAAGATTATTTCAATTTATTGTTTTTAATCAAAATCTTTTGTTATACAACAAAGCATTCCCGTTAAATTTCCTAATTTTTTTTTTTTGATTTTTTGAAAATCAACCATTGAAATATAAAAAATTAATAAAGATTATTTCAATTTATTGTTTTTAATCAAAATTCTTTGTTATATAACAAAGCTTTCCTGTTAAATTCCCTTTTTTTTTTTGAAAAATCTAATTTTGTGATGGATTATAGGCAAAAGTAAAAACACGTAGAAAATTGTTTTAAAGTATTTAAAAATGCATTTTAAGGATCAAAACCACCCCCAACCCCAATTTGTCCAAAAGCCTTTTCAGTTTGCACATCAATTTTACTGTTGTAAATTTTAGTTTTAATTTACTTCTATTGGTACGAGTACAACAAAAATCTCTAAAAAAGAAACATATAAATATATATTTTTTAAAATGGCACATATTTTTTTTAACCCCAATAGTTTATTTTAAGCCTACGTGGCAATGCTACTGCCAACAAAACAATACTTTCCCCGAAACTATATAACTTAATTTATTTAAGCTTAAATTTAAATATATGTATTTTTTTTAAAAAAATTGTTAAAGAAAACATGTATGGCAAAAATTAATTTAAGCCATTTTTAAAATTTTTTATCTTAAAAAAAGTTTCTATTGTCAAAAAAATAAAACAAAAGTTGTAGAAAAATAAATTTAAAATCTTTTCATCCCTTACCCCACTCCTATTTTTATTAAAAACAATGCCGGCCGAGAACTTTGGATAAGGAAACTTTGTTTCAAATTTGAAGTCTTTAGCCCAAAACGTTCTCAAGTTATTGTGGATACAAACTTTTCCTTACAGACAGTATACCAGTATACCGGTGCACCACCCCTCAGGGGGTGTATTTGGAAAATTTTATTTTAAGATTCAGTTCGACCTCAAAACCCCAGTATATCAATTTTCAAGAAAACTACCCTCGCCCTTCAAGGGTGGTGTAAGAATTTTTTTATTACCAGATTCACTTTCACCAACCTTAAAAACCGCAATATACCAATTTTCACTAAAAGTACCCCCCGCCCCTCAGGGGGTGGAGTTAGAATTTTTTATTATTATATTTACTTTCACCTCAGAAATTTTCACGAAAACTACCCCCGCCCTTCAAGGGTTGGACTTTTTTATTATCAGATTCACTTTCAGCAACCTCAAAAACCCCAATATACAAATTTTTACGAAAACTATCCCCCGCCCTTAGGAGGTGTAATTAGAAAATTTTTATTATCAGATTCATATTCGTCGACAACAAAAACCCATATATAACAAAATTTTGACGAAAATATTGAAAATATTTAAAAATATTTACCCCCTCCCCCCGTAGGGGTAGAGTTAAAAAATATATTTTCAGATTAAATTTCAGCAACCTTAAGGTGCCTTATAAGTATAGCAACTTCCAAATTTTTGTTAAAAAAAATATTTCCCAATTTGTCCCCGTTGCCGCACTCCAATGTTCACCAAAAACAATCCCCAGCGAGAACTTTTGTTAAAATACTGAGCTAATTTTAACTTAGCACTGTGTGCAAGTGAATTTTTAAAAAGCACCATTTGCAAGTGGACTCTTGAGTAACTTAGTATGTTTTACCAGAGTACAAGATTTTTCACTCTCTTTTGCACCAAAGTGAATATTTTTTTCTGCATAAAAAATAGTTTTACTTATAGATTTATACAAGTATTATACTATTATGCCATTATCTCAATTTTTATAACTTAAGCAGTTTTTCAAAAAAAAAAAAAAATATATATATATATATATATATATGGTTGTTCCCCCTCCCCCTATCCTTGAAGTTTTTATTCTGTCTGGGATTAAAATTTGAGCACCAGACGGGTCGAAAATTATATTTTTTACCCTAATCAGGTGAATTGTTTGAAGGCGGTACCCTGTAATCAAGGCCAAGAGGGTTATCAATTTCTTCGACAACAAGACCAATGACAATTGGGTTTATTTAAGAATTCCAGGACCACTTTTGGGTCCCATATTACATTATAACGCGGTTTTTGGGGCGAAGTTTTGAAATAGGAACCCTCTAAGACGGAGGTCTGATCCAAAGTCTTCTACTAGAAGTAATGCCAGATCAGATCGATGGCTGTTAAATGTACCATATTTATGTGATTTTGTGTTCAATAAAGAATGAAAAAAGGATATGACATTTTCAGTGTTTGCTTTAAAAGGATCTAATAAATTATCCTTGCAAAAACATACCACCGGGTGTATGTGGAGTTGTATTGTTTTAATGTGTTCTCCGACAAAGAGCTGATGGTAGTTTCCACTGCCTCGGTTGGCACAAGTTTTATTAACATCGCTTGCCGGAGAGTTTCGCTGCAACCAGGCTAGTTGTAATTTGACTGGAAGAAAAATTTATTGTATTATTTAAAGAATTAAATAAGATTGGTTACTCGCAGTTCTTTGAAGACTGGAAACCAGGGTTGTGTGGGTCATTCAGGAACCACGACAATACCGTCTGCCCTGTCAGTTTTAATTTTTTGTATAACTCTTAGGACTAGGTTAAATGGAGGAAATGCATAAAAGTTTAAGTTGGACCACGTAATCGTAAAAGTGTCCACACAAACCGAATCAGGATCACGTATCCAGGACACATAAACTTCGCACTTGTCATTTTCTACAGAAGCAAATAAATCAATGTCGGGACGACCCAATTTTTTGCAAATTTCGTCAAAGCAAGAATGTGTCAATTGCCATTCTGTTTCTGGTTTGAGCATTACTACTTAGATCGGCCAAATTTTCCTTAGTGTTGACATAAGACGCATGGAGCCAAATATGCCTAACTTCACACCATTGCCAAATTTGTTTTGCAAGATTTGACAGCTTAGTGTGTTGGATCCCCCCCCCCCATGTGATTTATGTAACTGATTGCCGTCGTCTTGTCAACTCTAATAAGTATGTTTACATTGTTTTTTTCTTTTGCAAAACATTTAATGCCGTATAGGATAGCTTTTAATTCCAGAAAATTAATGTGTTCTTTTTGTTTGTAAGTGATCCACCACCCATGTATTGTTACCCCCTGAAAAACAGCCCCATCCTAAAGGACACGCATCCGTGTAGATTGTCACATCGTAGTGGTCTTTTTTTAATGTCGTTTTTACCCTGTAAAATGTGTTGTTTCCACCACAAGAGGTCCTCTCGAACAACATCTCTTATCAACATTGTGTGATTGTAATTTTGTTCATATAACCTTAAAGCTAGAAACTTTTCTCTTTCGAAGACTTTTGTGTAAAGGCTAGCATATTTAATAGCCTGACAGGCTGATATTAATAGACCTATAAATTTCGCAAATAGTCTAATTTTGCATTGAGTCATTTGTTCAATTTTTTGAATCACTCTTAAAATCTTAACTTTTTTTCCTGGTGCAATTCTATTGTCATTTGAACAGAATTCAAAATTAAACCTAGAAATAAACAAGACTGTTTAGGAGTGGTCACAATTTTTTGCATGTTAAAAACAAAACCTAGACCTTCTAGGGAGGTCTTGGCAAACTCGGTATGTAATTTACACTGAGAAAATGATTTATCCATTATAAATAAATCATCAATATAAATAACACATTTTATATTTTTTTGTCGGATTTTTTCTATAGCCGGTTTTAACAGCTTAGAAAATAGCTAAGGAGCTGTGGCTAACCCAAACACAATCGTGTTAATTTCGTAAAGCTTCCCATCAACCGAAAATTTCAAGTATTTTCTGTAAGAGGGTGCAACGGGAACCAAAAAATATGCATCCTACATATCCAACCTAGTCATGAAATCGTTTTTATCAACTAACTTCATGGCAGTACGTGCATCTTCCATTTTAAAGTGCTATGTCTCTATAGATTTATTCAGATTTTTTAAATTCAGAATAAATCTATACTCACCGTTAGGTTTTGGTACTAAAAAGTAAGGAGAAAGGAATTGTCCTTTACATGGTTTGCAGGGGAAGATAACACCTGAATTTAAGAGCTTTATTATCTCCTTAGAGGTTGTTTGTTTTTCACTTAGAGATCTCGACAAATTTAATACTACTATACCCATTTCAGAAAGTTTAGAGTTAAAGGGAATTTTGTAACCTTTAACAAAACTTAAGACCATTTTACTATTAGTATTTTTTTCCATTCCTCATAAAACTGCCCTAATCTACCTGCAATACATACCTTGGAACTGTTTACTTCCTTGGCTTTCTCCTTGGGGAACGCTTCGACCTCGATGGGAAGTTTTGTCGGGGGTAATAGCCCCTGGTCTGTCGAGTTTCCCGTTTTCTCGACGGGGCTTTCAAGTTCAAAGATCTAGACTGATAATACTTGTTTTCGATAGGTTTTAAAACTCTGGAAGTAGAAGGTTTTGAGACCGAAACCGCGGCCTTTTCAACTGCTTTTGCCGCTTTAAGTTTCTCACTCAGATCATTACCAAATAATGTGTCACTAATTGGTAGGTTTTTTGTCACTACTTTTACCTGCGTTGAAAGGTGTGGGATTAATACATGAAGTCTTTTTGCAATGATGTACATTGGCAACAATTTTACTTGCCTTGCTTACATGTGACAATATGTCATTTCTTGTTTGATCATTATTGATCGAGTCATTTTTTAAAAGAATATTCATGGCCCTGCCTATAGCTGCTAGACCCATGACATTTGCCAAAATTCCTGCCCATCTCTGCTGAACAACAGGGTGAAGAGAAAAGTCATTACCTTTTTCCAACTTCTTATCACCTGCTCGGACTGCGCGAGAACCGGTCTCGGCTGCTACTTCGGCTACTTCTAACCGGAGACCTGCTCCGGGACCTTTTGGTCTCTTAGATCTCTTATGACTACGAAAATAACTCCTATGATGTCTTCTTCGGTGTCTACCCATAGTTTGCTAAAAGAGAAAGCTATAAGAGAAGCTAAAACAGAAAATTTATTGGTTAAAAAAGCGATACTATACCAAAAAACAATTTTTGGGAAAAAACACGTGTTCGTGGGGGGATCTCGCAAACGTTACGCCGCGTTACAGAGAGGGGGGGTGGTTGTCAGTAAAAATGTTACGTAACGCTTAAAAAATTATAAACTTATAAAATGTTTATTGGATCACGTTTTTAACAATGATCTAGGCCTAAAGAGACGGATTCCTTACAAATTTCTTTGCATACGGCGTGGTTCACAGATCACTAAATCCTCTAAATAAAAACAAATTAGAGATGGAAAACCATAGCCAATAACCGATTTTCGGTTAATCGGTTGTGGAAATTACATCAGACCGGTTTTGAGTTAAAACACGGAAGCAATAACCAGTTAAAAACCGGTTTAAACCATGAAACAAAATTTTCTTTCCATTGGGGGTGGGTGTCAAAAATGGCCAAATTTTGCATTAGGTAATACTTGGACTTTCCTTTAGGGCAAAGTGGGGTATTTGACCCATAAACTTTTTCATCAGTTGCAACTATCTCGGATCAATTTTCACGAAAACATTTGTATTTTTTCTTTATTTGCCCCCTTGTTCCACCTCAATGTTAACCAAAAACTATCATAACTGAGAACTTTTGGTAACAAACCTGTGTGAAAATTTTAAAGTCTCTAGCTCAAAGCTCTGACCAACCAACCGGCAAAAAAATAGACGGAATTTCTTTGCAAAAATAAGAAACAAAAATTCTAAAATTTTTGCTGTCCAAACCAATTTTTTAAAGTTTTAAAATGGAAAAGCAAAAAGGATTTTTTGTCATTTTTTTAGTTATTACATTCAAAATCCGAAACAGGAAAAAAAATATGCTTTATTCAAATGTAAGCGAGTAAATAAGTAAAATGTTGTGTGATGTCCTAGTGGTAAAAAACAAAACCATATATAACATTAACTATCACCAACATTTATTGCTTGAATCATTTTATTATCGATTAATTAGAATCATAAAAAAAGCAATCTTATTATAGATTTTAATAAAAGATTAGTACAATTCAAATAAATCTCTGATGATTTAAACTCACTTTTTGTAAAACACGCAAAAACTAGCAAAATTTAATTTTTTATTTTGAAAGTAGAAACCCTAAAGAATATTAAAAACATAATCTCAGGCGAGACCTTTTGGGCCTTGTTAATTAAAAACCTACAACTTGTACAAGCTGCTTTTAATTTAGCAAAATATTATCTACATATACTTAGTCTAGGAAAAAACACGTGTTCGTGGGGGGATCTCGCAAACGTTACGCCGCGTTACAGAGAGGGGGGGTGGTTGTCAGTAAAAATGTTACGTAAGGCTTAAAAAATTATAAACTTATAAAATGTTTATTGGATCACGTTTTTAACAATGATCTAGGCCTAAAGAGACGGATTCCTTACAAATTTCTTTGCATACGGCGTGGTTCACAGATCACTAAATCCTCTAAATAAAAACAAATTAGAGATGGAAAACCATAGCCAATAACCGATTTTCGGTTAATCGGTTGTGGAAATTACATCAGACCGGTTTTGAGTTAAAACACGGAAGCAATAACCGGTTAAAAACCGGTTTAAACCATGAAACAAAATTTTCTTTCCATTGGGGGTGGGTGTCAAAAATGGCCAAATTTTGCATTAGGGAATACTTGGACTTTCCTTTAGGGCAAAGTGGGGTATTTGACCCATAAACTTTTTCATCAGTTGCAACTATCTCGGATCAATTTTCACGAAAACATTTGTATTTTTTCTTTATTTGCCCCCTTGTTCCACCTCAATTTTAACCAAAAACTATCATAACTGAGAACTTTTGGTAACAAACCTGTGTGGAAATTTTTAAGTCTCTAGCTCAAAGCTCTGACCAACCAACCGGCAAAAAAATAGACGGAATTTCTTTGCAAAAATAAGAAACAAAAATTCTAAAATTTTTGCTGTCCAAACCAATTTTTTAAAGTTTTAAAATGAAAAAGCAAAAAGGATTTTTTGTCATTTTTTTAGTTATTACATTCAAAATCCGAAACAGGAAAAAAAATATGCTTTATTCAAATGTAAGCGCGTAAATAAGTAAAATGTTGTGTGATGTCCTAGTGCTAAAAAACAAAACTATATATAACATTAACTATCACCAACATTTATTACTTGAATCATTTTATTATCGATTAATTAGAATCATAAAAAAAAGCAATCTTATTATAGATTTTAATAAAAGATTAGTACAATTCAAATAAATCTCTGATGATTTTGTAAAACACGCAAAAACTAGCAAAATTTAATTTTTTATTTTGTAGAAACCCTAAAGAATATTAAAAACATAATCTCAGGCGAGACCTTTTGGGCCTTGTTAATTAAAAACCTACAACTTGTACAAGCTGCTTTTAATTTAGCAAAATATTATCTACATATACTTAGTCTAGGAAAAAACACGTGTTCGTGGGGGGATCTCGCAAACGTTACGCCGCGTTACAGAGAGGGGGGGTGGTTGTCAGTAAAAATGTTACGTAAGGCTTAAAAAATTATAAACTTATAAAATGTTTATTGGATCACGTTTTTAACAATGATCTAGGCCTAAAGAGACGGATTCCTTACAAATTTCTTTGCATACGGCGTGGTTCACAGATCACTAAATCCTCTAAATAAAAACAAATTAGAGATGGAAAACCATAGCCAATAACCGATTTTCGGTTAATCGGTTGTGGAAATTACATCAGACCGGTTTTGAGTTAAAACAAGGAAGCAATAACCGGTTAAAAACCGGTTTAAACCATGAAACAAAATTTTCTTTCCATTGGGGGTGGGTGTCAAAAATGGCCAAATTTTGCATTAGGGAATACTTGGACTTTCCTTTAGGGCAAAGTGGGGTATTTGACCCATAAACTTTTTCATCAGTTGCAACTATCTCGGATCAATTTTCACGAAAACATTTGTATTTTTTCTTTATTTGCCCCCTTGTTCCACCTCAATTTTAACCAAAAACTATCATAACTGAGAACTTTTGGTAACAAACCTGTGTGAAAATTTTAAAGTCTCTAGCTCAAAGCTCTGACCAACCAACCGGCAAAAAAATAGACGGAATTTCTTTGCAAAAATAAGAAACAAAAATTCTAAAATTTTTGCTGTCCAAACCAATTTTTTAAAGTTTTAAAATGGAAAAGCAAAAAGGATTTTTTGTCATTTTTTTAGTTATTACATTCAAAATCCGAAACAGGAAAAAAAATATGCTTTATTCAAATGTAAGCGCGTAAATAAGTAAAATGTTGTGTGATGTCCTAGTGCTAAAAAACAAAACTATATATAACATTAACTATCACCAACATTTATTACTTGAATCATTTTATTATCGATTAATTAGAATCATAAAAAAAAGCAATCTTATTATAGATTTTAATAAAAGATTAGTACAATTCAAATAAATCTCTGATGATTTTGTAAAACACGCAAAAACTAGCAAAATTTAATTTTTTATTTTGTAGAAACCATAAAGAATATTAAAAACATAATCTCAGGCGAGACCTTTTGGGCCTTGTTAATTAAAAACCTACAACTTGTACAAGCTGCTTTTAATTTAGCAAAATATTATCTACATATACTTAGTCTAGGAAAAAACACGTGTTCGTGGGGGGATCTCGCAAACGTTACGCCGCGTTACAGAGAGGGGGGGTGGTTGTCAGTAAAAATGTTACGTAACGCTTAAAAAATTATAAACTTATAAAATGTTTATTGGATCACGTTTTTAACAATGATCTAGGCCTAAAGAGACGGATTCCTTACAAATTTCTTTGCATACGGCGTGGTTCACAGATCACTAAATCCTCTAAATAAAAACAAATTAGAGATGGAAAACCATAGCCAATAACCGATTTTCGGTTAATCGGTTGTGGAAATTACATCAGACCGGTTTTGAGTTAAAACATGAAACAACATTTTCTTTCCATTGGGGGTGGGTGTCAAAAATGGCCAAATTTTGCATTAGGTAATACTTGGACTTTCCTTTAGGGCAAAGTGGGGTATTTGACCCATAAACTTTTTCATCAGTTGCAACTATCTCGGATCAATTTTCACGAAAACATTTGTATTTTTTCTTTATTTGCCCCCTTGTTCCACCTCAATGTTAACCAAAAACTATCATAACTGAGAACTTTTGGTAACAAACCTGTGTGAAAATTTTAAAGTCTCTAGCTCAAAGCTCTGACCAACCAACCGGCAAAAAAATAGACGGAATTTCTTTGCAAAAATAAGAAACAAAAATTCTAAAATTTTTGCTGTCCAAACCAATTTTTTAAAGTTTTAAAATGGAAAAGCAAAAAGGATTTTTTGTCATTTTTTTAGTTATTACATTCAAAATCCGAAACAGGAAAAAAAATATGCTTTATTTAAATGTAAGCGCGTAAATAAGTAAAATGTTGTGTGATGTCCTAGTGCTAAAAAACAAAACCATATATAACATTAACTATCACCAACATTTATTGCTTGAATCATTTTATTATCGATTAATTAGAATCATAAAAAAAAGCAATCTTATTATAGATTTTAATAAAAGATTAGTACAATTCAAATAAATCTCTGATGATTTAAACTCACTTTTTGTAAAACAAACAAAAACTAGCAAAATTTAATTTTTTATTTTGAAAGTAGAAACCCTAAAGAATATTAAAAACATAATCTCAGGCGAGACCTTTTGGGCCTTGTTAATTAAAAACCTACAACTTGTACAAGCTGCTTTTAATTTAGCAAAATATTATCTACATATACTTAGTCTAGTAAAAAATATACTACGACTTAAAGACAACAGATAAGATTAATATGTAAATTTTTGTTATATTTATTTAGTTTTTACACACAATAAACGATATTCTATTCTATTCGATATTCTATTCTATAACAGATAATTTTATGATTCAAACTGTCGTTTGTGGCACATACCTGTAGATATTGAATCCATTTAATAAAAATTTTATTAAATGCAAACCCTTCAAATTACTGCCTTGCAAATTTTCACTTAAATTTAATTGTTTTCTTTATTATCAGTCGTCAAAAATAGTCAAGTTTAGACTAATGTATTTCTGCTTTTGCGAATCACAGCAAATTAATTTTAGCAATAAGTAGTGGGGTATAAACTTGTCAAAACAAGAAATAAAATTGAGAAAAGGTCATAAGGAAGGAAGAAGAAGAAGAAATAAAATTCCTGTTATTTCATTTTCGTTTTCTTGAATTTTGTTCAACTATTTATTAAAGCCAAATACTTTTTGAATTGATTTTTTTTTGAAAATTGGTATATTGGGGTTTTTGAGGTTGCTGAAAGCGAATTTGATAATAAAAATGGTCTAACTCCACTCCTAATGAGCAAAAAAAAATTTCGCTCCACCCTACTATACAGGGTGCCTCAGTATTTCTTAAAAATCTGTTAAAGCTTTTATTTTTTATTTTCTGCATTAATTAAATATATTAAACTGTAATTAATTAAAGTAAACTACTATTTATACAGTGTCAATTACTTTCCCCCGAGGAAAGTCTTGCGTTAATTAAAAATTAATTAAAAAAAAATCATTTTGACATTTTAAAGTGCTTTAAGTTCAAAGCCATGTTTCTTTTTTTTTTTCGTACAGCCCAGTGTATTTTAAAAGCCTTTTACTACTACAGTCATCCAAGGCAAAAAAGCCTTAAACTCAAAATAACTCCTTCGTGGGTAAGCTTTGTCTTACTTTACTTATTTTAAAAAATACTACTACATGACTGCAGTTAGGTAGAAGGTTCAAAATAATTCTTGTTACGTATTTTTGTGCTCTTTCATTCAAAATTAATCTTGTTTACGTAGAAGTAAAAGTTTTTAAGATATTCCGTAAAAACCTAGTTAGGGGCTCCTAAGCTTCGGGAGCCCCTAACAGAATTTTCAAGGCCCCTACAGAGTCAAAACTTTCTTTTATCGTGTTCCCTGGCCAAAAATTAGTAAATTAAGCTAAAGTTTAGTTTAGTTTAGTTTAAAGTTTACCTAGGAATAAATTAATTCGAGGTCAAAGTCTATGGTGACTATAGTATAAACAAATTGCAAAAACAATACTTACGGAGATTTTCGACAATTGATATCAAAACAACCAATTGGGATATAGAAGTGACGTCAGAGAAAGTCGGACCCCAAAATTTATAAAACATTTTCTTCTTGAAATTTATTTATATAGGGTAATCCAGGGTTGCTTACGTTACATTTTTACTAATAATTTTAACTTTTAAATGTATAAATTTATCAGTTGGGTCAAATTTTTTAATACCATACCACCTTCACATATCAATCTCAACGATTTTCGTCAAATTTGGTATACAAGTTCACTAATGCATTGTAACAACAAATGTAAAGTAAAAAAGCTTAAAAAAAAAATTTCGCCGATTTATGGACAAAACAAGTTTTTGTGGTTTTTCATAAATAATAAAATTTGTGAAATGCAACTTTTTCAAAACTCTTTTATAAAATGTTTATTTTTTGTTAAAAATTGCTCAAAATTTATGATATTTTAAACACGTAAATGCTTTATAAAGGGAAAAACGCAAATTAAAAAACTAATACATTTCGCGCTTCTTCTTCTTCTTTAAATATAAATTTTTCTTGCTTTTTAAGGTCGCATTCAATCTAAATTTTGAAAGGGGGCCCCTAATTTTTTCGAGATGTCAAATAAGTCAAACGAGGGCCCAAATATACCTCTATCGGTGATATAACATTTGTTCTGGTATTTTGAGATCTAAACCCTCTATGAGCCCTTTAAAAATGGCTAAAAATGCTAAAATAATAAAATTTGTGGAATGCAACTCTTTTAATATTTTGTTATAAACTGTTTATTTTTTGTGAAAAATTGCTCAAAATTTGTTATATTACTAACACTTAAATGCTTTTTAAAGGAAAATGCGCAAATTAAAATAAAAATATATATGTTGCTCTTCTTCTTCTTTAAATATAATTTTTCCTCGCTTTTCAGGGTCACATTCAATCCAAATTTTGAAAGGGGGCCCCCAATTTTTTTGGCATATCAAATAAGGCAAACGAGAGCCCAAACATACCTCTATCGGTAATATAAAATTTGTTTTGGTATTTTGAGATCTAAACCCTATACGAGCCCTTTAAAAATGGCTAAAAATAGTAAAATAATAAAATTTGTGAAATTCAACTCTTTTAATATTTTGTTATAAAATGTTTATTTTTGGTTAAAAATTTCTCAAAATTTTTGATGTTACCAACACGTAAATTCTTTATAAAGAAAAATGCCCAAATTTAAAAAAAAATACATTTGGCTCTTCTTCTTCCTTAAATATTAATTTTTCTCGCATTTCAAGGTCGCATTCAATACAAATTTTGAAAGGGGCCCCTTATTTTTTTGAGATTTTAAAAGGGGAAACTAGAGGCAAACTTACCTCTATCGAAAATTTGTTCTGGTTGTTTGAGATCTAAACCATCTACGAGCCTTTTAAAAATGGCTAAAAAATGGTAAAATAATAAAATTTGTGAAATGCAACTTTTTCAATTCTTTGTTTATTGTTGGTTAAAAATTTCTCAAAATTTTTGATGTTACCAACACGTAAATGCTTTATAAAGAAAAATACGCAAATTAAAAAAAAAATACATTTGGTTCGGCTCCTTCTCCTTTATGATTTATCCAAATGTTGAAAGAGGACCAATATTTTTTTTTGAGATGTAAAACAAGGCAAATGAGAGCCTAAACATACATCTAACGACGATATATTTTTTGTTTTTTTTTGTTTTTAAGATCTAAACCCTCTACCAACCATTGGAAAATAGCTGAAAAATGGTAAAATTTAAAAATAAGCGCCTAAGCATATTTTACCTATTCAAAAGCTATTTTCAATATACCTTTATATTTACAATAATTACAAAATAATGTAACGATGGGCTTTTTAGCACTTTTGAAAATCATTTAATTTATTTTGGATATATTTTATTCATGGGACCAACTATTCATTGGATAAAAACTGCAACTGCAACATATAAAAATCACTTTTTAATATATTTTAGTCATGAATTTTTTTTTGGCCTCTAGACCTTAAATATAGTATGCAAATGACTTCAATTCAACTCTTTTAATATTTTGTTATAAAATGTTTATTTTTGGTTAAAAATTTCTCAAAATTTTTGATGTTACCAACACGTAAATTCTTTATAAATAAAAATGCCCAAATTTAAAAAAAAATACATTTGGCTTTTCTTCTTCCTTAAATATTAATTTTTCTCGCATTTCAAGGTCGCATTCAATACAAATTTTGAAAGGGGCCCCTTATTTTTTTGAGATTTTAAAAGGGGAAACTAGAGGCAAACTTACCTCTATCGAAAATTTGTTCTGGTTGTTTGAGATCTAAACCATCTACGAGCCTTTTAAAATGGCTAAAAAATGGTAAAATAATAAAATTTGTGAAATGCAACTTTTTCAATTCTTTGTTTATTGTTGGTTAAAAATTTCTCAAAATTTTTGATGTTACCAACACGTAAATGCTTTATAAAGAAAAATACGCAAATTAAAAAAAAATACATTTGGTTCGGCTCCTTCTCCTTTATGATTTATCCAAATGTTGAAAGAGGACCAATATTTTTTTTTGAGATGTAAAACAAGGCAAATGAGAGCCTAAACATACATCTAACGACGATATATTTTTTGTTTTTTTTTTTGTTTTTAAGATCTAAACCCTCTACCAACCATTGGAAAATAGCTGAAAAATGGTAAAATTTAAAAATAAGCGCCTAAGCATATTTTACCTATTCAAAAGCTATTTTCAATATACCTTTATATTTACAATAATTACAAAATAATGTAACGATGGGCTTTTTAGCACTTTTGAAAATCATTTAATTTATTTTGGATATATTTTATTCATGGGACCAACTATTCATTGGATAAAAACTGCAACTGCAACATATAAAAATCACTTTTTAATATATTTTAGTCATGAATTTTTTTTTGACCTCTAGACCTTAAATATAGTATGCAAATGACTTTAAATAATACCTAGACATCTACCAAAAATAAATTCTCTAGGTTAATTCGTTCAAAATTTACCAATAAATGTTTTAAATATTTTTGAAATATTTTTTGAACGATTTGATCTAGAGACTTTATTTTTGGTAGACGTTTAAGCAGTACAAAAAGTAATTTGCATAATGAACTTAAAGTCTAGTCAAACCATTCGAAAGTAATTAAGAAAAATATAAAAAGTGGTAGTTTTACCCAGCTTTAATTAACTTAATTTTATTTTTACAAGAATAAATCTAGATCTTCTCCTGCATGTGAAAAACAATTAAAAAAAAAACGTTTGTCGATAGCTAATCTAAAAATTAAGATATAGTGCTAACATACATACAGACATGCCGACAGACGATTTTTTGCAGATTTCGAATCAAAATGTTCTAAAATGTCGAGAAAAGAGAAAAAACATGATCAACAATATTTACCTATCATGCACGAATTTAACACTTTACACTATATATATATAAATGTTTACTGAGCAAACTTTGCTCTAATATTAGTCGTTTTCGAGATTATCTCGATATACAGTCCATTGATTCATAAAATTCAAGGAAACGGGCCTATTTTTAAAAGGTTGTTGCTTCAAAACTGTTAAAGGTGTGACCCAGCCAGTTTTGTTCGGGGAACTAAGGACTACAACATACAGAAATTTCATCCAAATCCGCTGAAAGGTACTTTCCTTAGTAAATGTCTAGATAAATGTGCACATTAACTAAACTAATTAAATTATTTTTTTCTAGTAGGCGGCTTTGACTTCGACAGTTCTATACAGCTTATCTTAAGTATTAAAACTATTTAAATTTGCCGATTAAGCCATATTTTTTTGGGACGAAAAGGGCGGATATGCATAAATGTATGATCCATAAACATATGTGCATATACGCCAGTTTCATTGAAAATCTGTGAAATAACTTGAAGATTCCCTAAAAGTATGCCACAATTTATGAACTAATCCTAAATTCCTAAAATATATAAAAAATTGATTTTTACATGTTACAATAGGGTCTTCTTCGATTTTTGGTTTTAATTATTTTTAAAAACTAGAAGTTTTAATTATAATATATATGCTATTTATTTATTTTTTAGTCTACTTAAACAGGAGAAAAAAATTTATAAAATTTGAATGATTTTTTCCCGCTCCACTGAAAACGTAACAGACAGAGTTTGAGCAGTTCAAGTCAGTTTTGATTTTGTATGTTGGCTACTCTGATTGTTATTAAATAGATGTGACTGTCATGAAGCGTTGATGTGAGGTTATATTTTCCTATTATTCGGTTTTATTCAGTTTAAGTTTTATTTGGTGTGAATTTACTGGACTTTTCATATTTCAAGACAGTGTATAGTGCATTTTAAAAAGGTAGGCAAAAGTCTTTTACGAAACACTAAAAGGTTTGAGGCCTTAATATTTGGACCTAAGGTTTTCTTACCATATAGAAAATGTTTGGTTAAATTTCATATCTATGTCAAAGCATTCTTGAAATATAGTTTATTTTCAAAGGACTTGCAGCTTTACAGACTATAATGTAAGTTTCTCCATGTGCAGAAAATTTCTGCATCCGGGGACATACTTAATATATTTCAAGAATAATGTTTAGTTTTTATTTATAAAACCAAATTATATACTCGTGTTTAACTTTTAGGCATGGATTTCAAAAACTTTTATTTTCCAAGTTGCAAAAATTCATCAAAAAACTGCAAAGAACTTTTTTTTACTGTACCAAAACCAGAGGCTTTAAGGAAATCATAGTTATCTGTTTTTCAACAACCAGGAGCACCAAAGAAATCTATAGGTGGATATTTCTGCTGTGAGGACCATCTTGAAGTAAGTTTAAAATTATATACAAGGTGTATGGTACACGAGATGGTACAAGGATAGAAAAATTTTAAGGGGTGATAGATGAGCTCATTTTGAGTCAATGTTTTTGAGATATCATCCTTTTTAGATATTTTTGCGAAATACTTTATTTTTTTCCTGTAAATATGTATTATTTTTACACTTTGATGAAACATTACAAAAAGAAATGCCAAAGTATAAAAAATATGTAGGCCAATTTATGAGTTAAAATACAGTGGTTCAAACTTATTTTTCTATACTACGCACTAGTTCAAGGGAATGAGAAAGTTATACACACTTCTTTGTTTTGAAGAAAGTCCTCTTGTTCACCTGAGAGTCTCAGGCTGAGACTAGAGCATGCAAGTCCCGGGACCAGCGCAAATTTGCTGGTCCCGGGACTGAAAATACATAAAAAAATGTGTACTTTTTTTTATTTTTGGTTTTATCATAACAAAAAGAATTGGCATCTAATAGATGATATTATCAGGGGTAATATCATAAGTGATACTAGGTTAGGTGTTGGGGAACGTTCAAGTATTACGTAACGCTCCTAGGGGGGGGGGTCATTTTGAAGTGTTATGCCCATGTTAATGGTATTGGAAAATAGCGTTAGGGGTGGGGGTCCAAAATGATCAAAATTTGCGTTACGTAATACTTGAACGTTCCCTTGGTGGTTTTTAGATAAATTTTACGAATATTAATCCCCTTGACGAAAATGCAACGACTGCTTTAGCAGGAGTTGAATTTTCCAAAAATTGGGATTAATATAAGTAAAAGAGTAAAATTTGAAAAAAAAAGCACAGGTACTTAACCTAGTATCACGAATTGATATTTAGGAGTTGAATTTACCAAAAATTGGGATTAATATGAGTAAAATTTGAAAAAAAAAAGCACCGGTACCTAACTTAGTATCATGAATTTATATTTAGGGAGAGAATATAATTTATATTTAATACACATACCTCTTAATTATAACTCAAGAATGCTTCGGAATAAAGATTTCAAATTTAGACCATTAGGTTGATTATCTAAAGTTCTAGGCTGGGATTGATTTTGGTAAAAATCGGATTGGGATAAGGGGTTAAAACGGGATAAAAACAATTTATTTCAAAAACATTTTGTTTTTCAATTTATTTTTCGTTTTACAAAAGAATAAACTTTTTTTGAATTTTTATTTTTTTTCGTTTTTGATTTTAATGAAACTTGACCTATAGGAAAAAGTATTATTTTATTGGCAGCAGTATTTTTTGTTATAATAAAGCCAATAAAAACAAAAAAGTGTACACATTTTTTTGTTTTTATGGCAAACTTTATTCTAGAAATACAATAAACTGAGTCCAAACCAACTTAAGAATACATTAAGATAAAACCTTGAAATTTGGAGGGTGTTATCTATCACTAATAAATATTTTTGTATGTAAATGAATACTAACAGTACTTATTTTGTTGCAGATGATCAGGTCAGGGAAAAGTCAGGAAATTTTGTGAAATACTTTCTGAAATTTTACAAATTTGGTCAGGAAAAAGTCGGCGAATTTGGATATTAAACTTCAGTGTCAATCCTGCAGGGAACATGTACTAGCACTATTATTAAAAGTTGTAATTAAAAATGAGTAAGGCACTTGTATTTTTTCCATTTTTCATGTGTTAAGTTTATTTATTTATCATTGTATTATATAATAAATTATTTCTACATTAAATCCCAAGATAAGTAATTTTCATATACATAATATAATATACATACATATACATATTTTTAAATACATAATATACATTTATATTTAAATAAATTTTTGTTTTTCAATACTTTTTTTGAATTTTATTATCCCACCCTAACTTATTTTTTTTGTGGATTTGAGGAAAACTATGTTGTTTTCTGGCCTCATCTAAATTTCTGTCCCTAAAGTAATTTCCTATATCTTCAAAGAACGTAGAGGGTCCCCCAATTTTTAATTCAGAGGCCTTGATGTATTTCATTTTGTGGCCCACTTGTGCCAATGCTGGTTTTTCCTAGTAGCACTCAACCTCTGCCATTGCATGCTTACATCCCTAGAACAATTAAAACTGCTTTTTACTTTTGCTACGATTATATCAAAGGCTTCATAACATGAAATGGAAACCAAAAACTTTTTAAGGTACACCTCTACCTCTACGTTATAAAGCCCTCAATATTAAGAAAGTGTTAAATCTTATTCTGAGTGGGGGGGGGGGTAGTTAGCAGGAAAAAATCTGGTTGTATATCATGGCTTGGTTTTAAAAGGGCCAATGTCACTATATCCTTATTATATTATGCAGAACTAACTTTTTCTTAGATCTTATAACCTAAAAACGCCAACGTCAGTGCTTGTGAGATAAATGTAGATTTTAAGTGACAAGGGTGTTTTTAATAAACATGTCTGTTAAACTGCTAAAACGGCCAATATTTTGTTTGACTTAGTGTATCTGTTTAAAATTTTTGACATTGGCCCTTTTAGAACCAAACCACAGATATATACTCGACTGGGGCTCCTGTTGCTTAGGGGATTGCCCCACAATAGCTGACTTTTTACTTAAAATAGAACCCCAGAATTCTACAGACCAAAATAACTAAAATAATTTACCTTCAGAAGCTGTACAACTTTGCAACTAAGAATGATTTCATTATTTTCATCAATTTCTGCTGCGATCATGAACTTTGTGCTCAAGGACAACACATCCTTTTACTGTGCAAATACTAGTGCTCTTGTCCTGATTGAGTTGCACATAACCAATAACATCTTTCTCCCTGCAAATATACAATATGTTTTAAAATGTCCTCCACATTTTTCACAAATTACTCAAAAAAATAGTTTATGCACATGAATAGAACAAAAAACTAAAATTAAAATAAAGAGTGTATACTGAACATACATTTTTAAACCTTCGAAACTCCACACTAAAATAGTCCAAGTGTTTTGCGAAAGATTCTTTAACCATCACGTAATTAACGTGTAGTAAATTTTCGCTGCTTTCACAAAAAAAATCCACTGAAGCCATAATTAAAGCAAAAACAAATAAAATAACTTTAAAAACAAACCGATTCCGAAATTTAACACAGAACTCTCCAATGACAGATAAAAAGTGAGGTTATATCTACGCTAGCAGTTTAGCCACACTAAGAAATAAAATGTCGTTTCTGCGCAGTCTCTATCTGTGACGTAGAAAATAAGGCGCGACGAAAAAATTTAAACTTTAAATCGATTTTTAAAATAGTTAGCGTTATAAAAAAGGAAAATTACTTTACATTTACCTTACTATTATAAAGTACTTTGTAAATCAGTGTTCAAATATTAAAAACAAGACTTAGTGGAGAACCCTATATTTAATTTTTTCCAAGTGTCGTTTGGTCCCATGAACAAAATATATCAAAGATAAATGCTTTTCAATAGGGATAAGGACCCTATCGTTACATTATTTTGTACTGAATGTAAATGTAAAGGTACATATATTGAAAATAGCTCTTGAATAGGTAAAATGCGCTTATTTTTAAATTTTACCATTTTTTAGCTATTTTCCAAGGGATGGTAGGGGGTTTAGATCTCAGAAAACCAAAACAAATTTTATATCATCGATAAAGGTATGTTTGGGCTCTCCATTGCTCATTGTGATATCCCAAAAAAAAAATAGAGACCCGCCCCCTTTTAAAATTTGGATTAAATGCGAACTCGAAATGCGAGAAAAATTATCTTCTAAAGAAGAAGAAAAAGACCAAAATGTGATTTTTTTTTAAATTTGCGCATTTACGTGTTATTAATATAACACATTTTAAGCAATTTTTAACAAAAAATAAACATTTTATATCAAACATTAAAAGAGTGGCATTTTACAAAAAAATTTATTTTACCATTTTTAGAAATTTTTAAGGGGCTCGTAGAGGGTTTAGATCTCAAAATTATATCACCGATAGAGGTATGTTTGGGCTCTCGTTTGCCTTATTTTAAATGTCAAAAAAATAGGGGCCATCTTTCAAAATTTGAATTGAATGCGATCCTGAAAAGCGAGAAACATTTATATTTAAAGAAGAAGAAGAAGAGCAAAATGTTTTTTTTTTTTAATTTGCGCATTTCCCTTTATAAAGCATTTACGTGTTAGAAATATTACAAATTTTGAGCAATTTTTGACAAAAAATAAACATTTTATAAGAGTTTTGAAAAAGTTGCATTTTACAAATTTTATTATTTATGAAAAACAACAAAAACTTGTTTTGTCCATAAATCGGCGAAATTTTTTTTTTAAGCTTTTTTACTTTACATTTGTTGTTACAATGCATTAGTGAACTTGTGTACCAAATTTGACGAAAATCGGTGAGATTGACATGTGAAGGTGGTATGGTATTAAAAAATTTGACCGTTATATTAAAACACATAATATTTAAATACAATATTAATTTTCAGTAAATAACAAAGTAACAAAACATATATTTAAAATTAGTATAATAAGTTTAGTTTGTAAGAAATTTATAATTTTATGTAGTGTTTCTTACGTTATATTTTCTGACATAGATTTTGACTTAGGTACATAAATCTTTAAATTTCTGTTCTATTCCAAAATATATATATTTTTTGGAACTAAATGTGGATTTGAGAATGTTTTAGAAGTCAGGCTATAATGTTTTAAATCTAAATAAATTTCTGAATTATGTATTAAAAAATGAAATATCCGTTTCTTACGTTACAAGGAAATTCGTTGCTTACGTTACATTAAAAGTATGTTTATAATGTTTTTCAAATCCGAGAGCGTACTTCTACTTAACGGCAGACTGGCAAGGTCGGTGGGCCGTAGAAGCGGCCCGGGCCCCACCCGAAGTTTATTAGGGACCACTGGAAACTTATTATTTATAATTATTTTATTAATCATGAAAGTAAGGACCTTGTATTAGTTTATTAGAAAGGCTTGGTGATGATTTCATAGCATGGGCCCTCATTATAAAGGAATTAAAAGGGCCCTCATAACATTGCGGAATAAATTAGCTAAGGGCTTCGAGATAAAGGGGTCTAAAGCCTTTAAACAAGCTTACACATGTTTTTTAAATTTGAGTTTGTTTTATTTCCGCGTGCGCAGTACTGCTCAGGCAAACACAAGTATGCGCAGAAGTGTTTGATAATACATGCAAACATATAAAAATATACCATGTAGTAGGGTTTCGTGCAACATATTTATGCGCAGTAATGTTTGATAATACATGCAAATGCCCAAAAGTGTTCTGGCAAACATATACAAATATAACATGCGCAGAATTGTTTGGTAGAATATATTTATGCGCAGATATGTTTAATAGTACATACGAATGCCCAAAAGTATTCTGGCAAACATATATACTATGTGCAGAAGGTTTTGGTAGAACATATTTATGCGCAGAAATGTTTAATAGTACATACGAATGCCCAAAAGTATACTAGCAAACAATTACAAATATACTATACGCAGTAGTGTTTGGTAAAACATAATAATGTTTGGACTTTTTGGTTTGGTAAAAAATGTTTAGGCGCAGAAGTGTTTAATAATAAATAAAAATGCGCAGAAGTGTTCCAGGAAACAATTACAAATAAAACATGCGCAGTAGTGTTTGGTAAGACATATTTATGCCCAGAAGTGTTTAACAATTCATAAAAATGCCTAAAAGTTTTCTGGCAAACATATACAAATATACCATCCGCAGTAGTGTTTGGTGAAACATATTTATGTGCAGAAGTGTTTTTAGATCTTAATTTACTGTCGTACCTAAGCAGACATGAAAAATACGATAATACACAAAAGAGTTTTGAACACTTCTTCCAAATTTGGATCACAGCGTGTTAGGCTAAATTTTTAACTAGTTTTAAATAAATAATATATAATAATAAATGTAGGTATATTTTCTTGCTTTTTAGAACACGTAATAAAAAATACTTTTATTCCAACGTTTTTAACATATAATTTAATAGAACAAGAATAGTAAAAATTTTAAATTCAATCCCTGCTAAAATGGGATTTTACCATGATGTATACTATTTTTATGGAAAAGAAGCATACGACATTTTAAATAATTGGAAGAAAAGCGTATTAAGATTAGCAAGTTTTCGAAACAGAAGAATTTTTTTATTACATTGTAGAACTTATAGGATTTTTCCTCATTTTATTTTAAACTGTACACCCAGTTTAGATATGTTTTACGAATATATATTTGTCAAGTTGACTTTTAAAGTCCAAATATTTTTACTTTATTTTATTTATAAATTTATTTTTTTAATTCATCCTTGAAAATGGCTGTACAATAAACGCCGAAACGTTGGAATAAAAGTATTTTTTATTACGTGTTCTAAACAGCAAGAAAATATACCTACATATAATTTAATAGAACAAGAATAGTAAAAATTTTATAATAATAAAGTATCTGTCGTACAGGGATGAAAAATGCGATAACACAAAAAAAAGTTTTGACCACTTTTTTCTAATTCCGATCATAGTGCGTTAGTCTTCATTTTTAAATAATTTTATTGAACTCTGGGGTACAACATGCTTAAAAATGTAAAAAACTATGTTATGACCACTGTGCTGTAAATCATCTTAATTTTTATGTTGCCATACTCAAGCAGACATGAAAAATGCTATAACACACAAAAAAAAGTTTTGACCACTTTTTTTCTAATTCGGACCATAGTGAGTTAGCCTTCATTTTTAAATAATTTTATTGAACTCTGGGGTAAAACATGCTTAAAAATGTAAAAAACTATGTTATGACCACTGTGCGGTAAATCATCTTATTTTTTATGTTGCCATATTCAAGCAGACATAAAAAATGCTATAACACGCAAAAAAAAGTTTTGACCACTTTTTTCCTAATTCGGACCACAGTACGTTAGCCTTTATTTTTATATAATTTTATTGAACTCTGGGGCAAAACCATGCTTAAAAATGTAAAAACTATGTTATAGCCACTGTGCGGTAAATCATAGTTTTTATATTACCATACTTAAGCGGACATTAAAAATGCTATAAAAAATTGACCATTTTTTTCCGAATTCGGACCATAGTGCATCAGTTTATTTATTTTTTAATAATTTGTCGAATCGTGGAATGACCAAACCGACAAATACACTCTAGCTTGTTTATGTTTTGTGACATTTAACCCACTATGCATTAAATAATATTTCTGTTTATGTGTTTCTTAAATACCACATGTGTGATCCAAACCACTCTAAAATAAGCAAATAAGTTTTTGACCAACTTTTTTCAGAATTGGACCACGGTGCTTCCCGTTGTTTATTTTTTTAATAATTTGTGGAATTATGGAATTATTAAAACAAATCCAAGTCTAACAATAAAGTAATAGGCGATCCTTAATATTACGCTTTGATTACGTTACAAAGTCCAAACACTTTTTTTTAGAGAATAAAAAATAAAATAAAATAATTACATAATTAAGTAAAATTACACTAAATTAAGATAATCTAAAAGTAGAAGGGTATTAAGTAAAAAATTAAGTCAAAAAACAAAAAAATATACTTTTTTGTTGCTTACGTTACAATTTTTTGATGATTTTTAATATATCAAGAAGAAAAAATAATAAATCGTTTACTTACCGTCTAAAATGTATATTCAACGAAAATATATATAAAATAATCTATAATACAAAAATAGTTAGTTTCAAAAAAACACAGTTTAAACCACAGTTTTTGCTTTGTTACTGAAAAATTACACTTTTGTTAAATGTGTTAAAAATGTCAAGCTTAAAAATATTTTCAGTGTCACCGTATATGGTTTAGTGCTCATTTCCAAAAAAACATTTATACAAATATATACTTTTTTGGGTAGAAAAAAGTTTAATAAATCATTTAAAGTTAAAATTAACCCATATATTTAAAAAAACAACCATTTAAAAACACTTTTTTCCCGTTTGGACACATCGTGTATCGTCAGCAAACATTACTAATAATTTGTTGCGAAAAAACTAATTGCGGTGTAACACTCTCCCATAAGATAGAAAGAGTCGGCTTTATCAGCAGCGTACTCAGAAATATAACTGAAATATATTTTTAAACCTCAGTAATCAGATTAAAATAAACAACAATTTTTTGAAGTAACTAACACTTGATCTGAGCAGTGGCGTATCAATTTATAGAATTATATATAATATAATTTATATAATAATAAAAAAATCCAATTTTTGGCGATAATAAAAATAAAATATATGTGATTTTACAAATATTTGTTCCAAACCATCTTAATATAAGATTATGTTCAGAAGTTATATATAAACAAAAACTTCGAATTTTCAATATCAAGGAGCTCAAGCGAAAAAACTATTACACTTAGACATTCGTGTCTATGGAGACGTTTGATCAGTAAGGTAAGAGCTATAACATTTTAATTATAGCGATTTTAACGGTTCATAAAAAAATAAATTGATTTTTTAATTTTTTTTGCCTTTAGTTACAAAACTTTGTTGTGTATTAAAAAAAATATATTATTAATCAGTTCTAGGTTGTTACCGAAATTTTGTACCCTGAATATTAAAAAAAAAACCTGTATCTCTCCAAGCAGTAGCGCATGTAAAAAAGGGAACTTTTTAAATAAAAAGCAAAGGTCCCCAATATTGCTTAAAATATGAAACTTTTAGAAAAGTATTTTGGTGAAAGTCCCATCCAAAAATCTTTTTTCGCTACCGAGTTATATCAAAAAATAGATCTAATTATTACCATATTCACAGGTCTGGAGCGGATAATCTATGAGACTAGAGCTTTGACCCATAGAGACTTTTTATCAGAATGTTAAGTTCTATAACATACTAAAATTTTATCAAATTTAATCCGAGGCCAGAACCCATAAGATTTGTTCGTGTTCGTTTTGATTAGTTTATAAAATTTAGTATTTTTTAGAGGACTTATATTTATATACGACATTTTAAACTTGGTATTTTGATATTTATTTATTTTTTTTTTTCATTCAACAGAAACCAGCATCTATAACATCAATTCAAGAAGCACTTTTAGTCCGTTTCACATCAGATGCGTCCATTGCAGGCAAAGGATTCAGCGTTGTCTACGAAGCGGTTGAAATACAGTCCGCAGAAGTGGATTTCTAATAGAAAAGTTAAAAATATAGAAATCGATGTAGTTGTAGCACAACAGAGGGCGTAATTGTGATTATTTTATACGAAATATTCTCAACTTTTAATGATGTGCAGAAAACTATTTTTAGGTGTGTCTGTAAATAGGGTAGCTAACCGTCCTTTATTTCAAAGGGCAGTCCTTTATTTTTTACTTCTGTCCTTTGTCCTATATATAACTCTTAAAGGATGCTAAATGCCCTTTAAATTTACGATTGATCTTAAAAAATCTAAGACATTATTTATAATACTTGTGTACATGTACATGTGTCCATAGGCACTTTTTAATATCTCAGAGGACCCAAAATATTTTGAACTAATAAAAAATACATACATACAAAAGTTATAATTTTTTATTAAATAAAAATAGTCTGAAAATATATTCAAAAATTGTAAAGCTTTTATGATATTTAAAAGTATGGACAATATCTCAAGAGGGGCCTGCCCCCCTGTTATGAGTCCAGGGGGCTCAATAGAATCGTCAGAACCCCCTTTTCGAGAAAAATAAATAAATTTGGTATATATAAAGTACAAACTAATCCCATCAGATTAACGCTTACTCCCCGAGACTAATGATAATTTTTCGATTTAATTGTGTTTTTTTTTTTTATATTTGCTATGATATGCTAAAAAATAAAAAAATAAATAAAAAATAAACCAATTTTTTTTTTAGTTTTTGCTCTAGTTTTTGTTTCCTTATAGTTTCAGGAGAGCTGTATTATACTGAATTAAATTTGCATATTTGTTTGGATACATAAAAAGTCTATAAAAGTATTTTGGATTAATATTGCCTTAAAGAAAAAATTATGTTCAGAAGTTATATATAAACAAAAACTTCGAATTTTCAATATCAATGAGCTCTAGCGAAAAAACTAATTAGACTTTCGTGTCTATGGAGACGTTTGATCAGTAAGGTAAGAGCTATAACATATTTTAATTATAGCGATTTTAACGGTTCATAAAAAAATAAATTGATTTTTTAATTTTTTTTGCCTTTAGTTACAAAACTTTGTTGTGTATTAAAAAAAATATATTATTAATCAGTTCTAGGTTGTTACCGAAATTTTGTACCCTGAATATTAAAAAAAAAACCTATATCTCTCCAAGCAGTAACCCATGTAAAAAAGTTCTATAACATACTAAAATTTTATCAAATTTAACCCGAGGCCAGAACCCATAAGGTTTGTGCGTGTTCGTTTTGATTAGTTTATAAAATTTAGTTTTTTTTAGAGGACTTATATTTATATACGACATTTTAAACTTGGTATTTTGATATTTATTTATTTTTTTTTTTTTTTCATTCAACAGAAACCAGCATCTATAACATCAATTCAAGAAGCACTTTTAGTCCGTTTCACATCAGATGCGTCCATTGCAGGCAAAGGATTCAGCGTTGTCTACGAAGCGGTTGAAATACAGTCCGCTAAAGTGGATTTCTAATAGAAAAGTTAAATATATAGAAATCGATGTAGTTGTAGCACAACTATAAACTTAATTTGACTGGCCTCGGACAGAGGGCATAATTGTGATTATTTTATACGAAATATTAGCAACTTTTAATGACGTGCAGAAAACTATTTTTAGGGGTGTCTGTAAATAGGGTAGCCAACCGTCCTTTATTTCAAAGGGCAGTCCTTTATTTTTTACTTCTGTCCTTTGTCCTTTATATAACTCTTAAAGGATTCTAAATGCCCTTTAAATTTACGATTGATCTTAAAAAATCTAAGACATTATTTATAATACTTTATTGTAGGTACATGTGTCCATAGGCACCGACTTTTTAAAATCTCAGAGGACCCAAAATATTTTGAACTAATAAAAAATACATACATACAAAAGTTATAAATTTTTATTAAATAAAAATAGTCTGAAAATATATTCAAAAATTGTAAAGCTTTTATGATATTTAAAAGTATGGACAATATCTCAAGGGGAGGCTGCCCCCTGTTATGAGTCCAGGGAGCTCAATAGAATCGTCAGAACCCCCTTTTCGAGAAAAATAAATAAATTTGGTATATATAAAGTACAAACTAATCCCATCAGATTAACGCTTACTCCCCGAGACTAATGATAATTATTCGATTTAATTGTGTTTTTTTTATATTTGCTATGATATGCTAAAAAAATAAAAAAATAAATAAAAAATAAACCATTTTTTTTTTTTTAGTTTTTGCACTGGTTTTTATTCCCTTATAGTTTCAGGAGAGCTGTATTATACTGAATTAAATTTTCATATTTGTTTGGATACATAAAAAGTCTATAAAAGTATTTTGGATTAATATTGCCTTAAAGAAAAAATAAAGAAATAAAGTAACCATTATGTGTAAATAATAAACCTACTTTAAATTTAACTTCAATAAGAGTACACTGCTCTATTTCTAGATATGCCATGACCACTAAATGTAGGGCCCACTTACGAAAAAAACATGTTTTTACTCCTTTTTATATTAAAAATAAAAGGCTATGTTGGAGAGCTCCTTCCCGAACCAAGCTTAAAACTTTTAAAATATATACAAAAATTAACAAAAAAAAAAAATTATTAAATTAACCAAAAAAATCACAGAAGCGCTTTGGCCCTAAAGTAGGCTGTTAATTTTTTGCGAACTGTTTGAAACTGTGCCTTAAAAATGTTTGTGTATTACCTCATACAGTTAAAAAAAGTTTTTTGACTTATATTAATAATTTATTATATAAAACCCGGGTTTATTACTCAGGGCCTCGCCCCTAAGCATTTCAAATTAAAGGTTATGTTGGAGAGCTCCTACCCGAACCAAGCTTAAAACTTTTAAAATATATCCAAAAATTAACCAAAAAAAAATTATCGAATTACAAAAAAATCACCGAAGCGGTTTGGCCGAGTGGGCCCTTAAACTTTTTATTTTTCTTTTTTGCGAACTGTTTGAAACTGTGCCTTAAAAATGTTTATGTGTTTTACCACATACAGTTAAAAAAATTTTTCTGACTTATATTAATAATTTATTATATAAAACTCGGGTTTATTACTCAAATGCATCTCAAATTAAAATTACTACATAAATATTTCAGTGATGACTTTTATTTTCTATAAGCTTCTAAAGTTAGTTTTAAAACGTATAAAACAATGTCAAATAATATGTTATCTTAGGGCTCTTAGGGACCCTATTGTTATAATATTTCTATTTGTTCTTTTAATACCTCTGGGTAATAAATGGAAAACATATTTTACTAAATTTAAGTTTTGCTACATAAAAGTTATAGTTAGGTCTGAGCCAGAGGCCGAGGTTAGGGGCCTTAGGGGCTACTACCCCTATTTTTATTTTTAATACTATCACGGTGGGGGTATTCTTAATATTAGCAGCTCGTTAAGCATATACTTTTTTTAATTAAATACGAAGCTCTGGGTAGATTTTTTTTTAATTTTCGCTGAATATCATGAAAGAAAAACAATTAAAAGTTTTATTTACGGGATAGTACCAATTATACCTAGCAGAAATAATGGATGACAATAATTTCTTAAACATACAATATTTAAAATAAAATAAAAATATTATTAAGTTATTAGTAAAATTAAGGAATATAAATAAAACAACATATAAGTGCTATATTGAATATACTCCAAATAGTAAAGATATTGATGGAATTAAGCGATACTATTGTGAATCCGCTTCACATGTAGCAAGTATAATATATTACCTATCTTGTGCAAGATATATATCTAAAATTATAAGACCTGCTCATATTTTAACTGACATTTTTAAAATGAGAATGTGCTGTTGTTATTGAAGAAAATAGTGAAGAAGATTGATTGAATAAATATTAATTTAATTTTTCTATTAATACAAATATATATTGTTTTTTTTTTAATAAATTAATGTTTATCATATACAGTTTCTTTTTAAGTAGTAGGGGCTAATTTAATTAGTACTCTTTATTAAATTGTGGCATAACTATATCGTAACACGTTGTGATACAGATGCAGAAGTAAAATGTAGTAAAACAAAACTAAGTCAAAGTTCGAATTGATCACCTACTTCTTTTTGGTAAGTCGGTTAAAAAGCGTGTTATGATTTACGGAAAGCCTGTAACACTATTCAACTAAATTCCGTTTTATAAAAGTTTTTTGCATTGATGGGGAAGAAGGACAACTTTTTTTGGATTTTTTCATTTTCTGTGTTAAACAGTTTATAATGCACTAATAAACTGAGATTTTTGTTGCCTGGTGCCAAATTCTTAAATGAACTTGAAAACCGAAAAACAAATTCAAATGACTGTAAAATCGAGACTACTAAATTTTTTAGGCCAAAAAAATTCAGGATATGCACCTTCATAGTAAGTATTATTATAACTTTTTTTCAGATTTTTTTAAATAAAAGTATGCCGCAAAAAAATAAAACTGAAAAACACTTTTCTCAGTGTAAGTATTGTTTGGAAAAAGGTAGGGGGCTAAAATTTTGCTGAAATTGGTTTTATTACATACACATTCGAAAAATACAACCCACACCTCAAATCTGCCAGGGGCACTTTTTACATGCTTACCCGGCTCCTTTAAGCTTGCTCACTTCTTTTGTATTTTTATATAGCTTTCCCTTTAATTTTTATATTTGTCCCTTTAAATTCGCTTTGATTTTTCATAATTATACCTTTAAATACAAGTATGTGTATCAAATTTAAGTTTATCAGTTTGTTCACTTTTTTATATATTTAAACTATTACTAATAGTTTTATACTTGGGCATAATAGGACTTTCCTCTGTCCTAAATTTACAATAATAATAATAATTATAATTATTAAATAAAAATCATGTTTTACTAAATTTAAGTGTTATTACATAATATAAAATAAGACTATTCCCTTAAAAAAAAATAGGGCCGAGGTTAGGGCCCTTAGGGGCTACTGCTATTTGCTTTTAAAATAAACCACCGGTATTTTTTGCATTCTGCTAAATTAAGTCTTGTAGTGTGTAGTGTGACATAGCACTGTGCTTTTTTGGGGGTATTTTTTGTTTGTTTGGAAACCCTGAAATTCCTTTACCATTCTATAGTACCGTCCATTGATGATATGATATTCTGGAAAGTCTAAAACATCCGAAGAGCAAAGGTTTTTAAAAGGAATTTTTCGACTATTTCAATTGAATGTGGTAACTTCACCTAGGGTGTCCTCCAATCCTTTTCTACTTTTAATCATTTTAATTATATCTTCTATATCTTCTTCATCGGAGGTGAGTCTTTTTCCATAATTGTTATTTAAAAAGCATGCAATTCTGCATAGAGTTGCGGCCTTTGGCAATAGCTTATTATCCAGTTTAAGATCCAAAAGGCGAAATTTTTGCTTTAAGATTCCGTGAACTGACTCCACTACACATCGTATCTTTGTAACTAAGCGGGATATATTAGCTTCCTTTTTTGTTAGTTGTTTTTTTTTCCTTTAAGGACAGGCATCAAAACAGTGAAGTTATTTTCCTCCAGCATTAGTTTTACATCTCTAAAACCACGATCGACTATTAAAATATCTTCTTGACGCATAAGATCTTTAAAATCAGGCCTACTAATAATTTCCTCCATTATATGTGCATTATTCATTGTACCCACTTAGGGTCCTAGAATGTCTAACCTGCTTTGATCCATTTTAATAAGCGACCCCTAGTTCGAAAATGCTTGAGTTTGTAAATGTCTTTTCTTAGGTACACGTTCAAAAGCTTTGGAAAAGTCTAGGTATAGTGTTAGTCTGAAAATACCCTGTAGTAAAATAATAAAAAAATATATAATATGAAATATTATAACTTAAAACAGAGCACTCTCAGAGCAACAAATAAATTTATTTACCACGGCTAGGTCGTGGGTTTGACTGTTTTAGGGGTTGGCTTAATAAAACACTAGGTATAGTGATATGTGGGTTTATTAAAAATAATAAAAAAATGGTTACAAAAAAATATCTATGTCTTCCTGGTTTAGAAACAAATTTAAAATAGTACACCTTGTATATGTGAAAAAAAATATATCACAAAGCATATAAATATAGATGAATACCAAAAAAATATAGGTACCTAAAGGCGTCTTCACCGTATATACATATATATCTATAAGATTATAAATATAGTTAACTAGGGTTACAATGATACCTGGGAAAAATACACGTGGCACCTTCACCAATTTCCTGGTCCTTGGATCCCAATCACCCACACAAGATTTCGGGGTAGAACGGAATGGTGCTGGTATAGTACTAGCAAAACGTGGGCAGTACTAGTATCCAAATGATATCAAGGCAAAAAGTAATAAGAAGGAAGAAGGCCCTGAAAAATACACGTGGTTGAAGAAAAAAATACACATTCTCAAAAAAAATAACTCACTTCTATGTTAGTTGGCCTTTTTGTAGCGACTCCGACTCCGTATAAAATTTTTGCAATAAGTCTTCAATCTTTAATTCAGAAAATTTACTCGTTAAAATGGTAAAAATGGAAACAAAAAAAAAATAACTCACCAACTAATTTGTTAAGAATAAATCCCGAAAAATCCGCGTAGCACTGATTTAACAAAAATATAAATCAAAAAAAATGCTTGGTTGCATTTAAATTTCAGAAACCTGAACACTGTCAGCACAAAAGCTGCTGAATTCAAAATAGGACCATCGTAGTTCTTTGATTCACGATGAAGACTTTTGCAAAAAAAAATATTCATGCGCGACTTAGTCTATAAAATTTTATTCGCACCGACGCGACAGCTTCCAATTTTTTTCTTAAAATATTGAGAATGTAATATATTATGATATTTTCTTCAACCAGCGTATAGATCAAGGGAAAAAGGAAGAAAATACAAGATATGGTAGTAAACTTTGGGAAATAGTATCATTCACCACTTCAATTTTCCCCAACTATATAATAATGTCAATTTATTACAAAAATTCAAATAACCACGTTTGAATTTGGTCCTTGAGTAATGACTACGACACCGAACGACATCTAGCGTTCGGATCTTAAACCTCAAACTAGCGATTCCTATGCAAATATTTCATTCCAAATAATTTCATTTTTTAAAAAAAAACTTTTCAAATAGACATTATTACCTATTGTAGACATCCCTTATATTATTATCGTATCAAGGCGAATTAATGAAAAGAAAACCATCGATAAAAAAATAAAATTGAAATCTGTCAAAATAAAATATTTTGATTGGTTGACATACAAGTCAAGTTAACATTTAATTTTTTTAATTTTTCTGAAGAAGAGGCAAGCAAAAATATATTTTGGATTGTTATTGGTTGTAAATAGTTGATTTTCTTCAAGAATAGTGTTGAGATTTTAAAAGTACTGCATTTTTAAAAATATTTTTTGGAAAGTTTTCTTTTGACAGTTTTTGTCAATTATTGACGTAAGTTTAATCATGGACACTGGCGAGGGGGGGAGCCCCCTCAACGTAATAATATTTTGTACAAATCATCTGATATTAGGCCGTTTTTAATAATGATTGAAGCTACAGAAAAATCAGGAAATAACATTGGAAAATTTAATCATCTATCAATCGCAAAAGAAGTATTAGATTTAAAACTCAAAGATATTAAGAAAATTACAAACAAAGGAAAAAATTTTTATTATTAAACACGTTTGCGCATATATATGTTCCACCAATCTTTACTGCTCATGATATATTTGTATATCTTTGCCAGAACACTTTTGCTTATTCGTATGTATTATTAAACACTTTTGCGCATAGATATGTTTTACCAATCCCTACTGCGCATGATATATTTGTATATCTTTGCCAGAACACTTTTGCGTATTCGTATGTATTATTAAACACTTTTGCGCTTAAAATATAACTGGTGACCGACAATTTTTTTTGCTTGAAATGGACTTAAATCATTATTAAAATTTGCAAAATACAAGGCTTTGCCTATAAACTAATAAAAGACTTCACAGTGGCGTGTATTTTGTTATTTTGGTAATATCTCCAGAAGTATTGGTGCTACGACAAAATTGTTTTCACCTCTTTTATGGTAAATTTTATTACCTTTCTATACATGCCAAAATTATAATTGAACGATAAAAGATTAAAAATAAAATACCAAAAATTAATGGTCCCTTTGACCCCCTTCACCCCTACCCACATACCCCAATTTTAATCCCCGCCGAGATATTCACTACGCAAATATACCCTCCAAATTTCAAATCGCTGCGATTTGTCTTTCCCGAGTTATCGTGTTCACAGGCCGACAGACAGACAGACAGACAGACAGACAGACAGACAGACAGACAGACAGACAGACAGACAGACAGACAGACAGACAGACAGACAGACAGACAGACAGACAGACAGACAGACAGACAGACAGACAGACAGACAGACAGACAGACAGACAGACAGACAGACAGACAGACAGACAGACAGACAGACAGACAGACAGACAGACAGACAGACAGACAGACAGACAGACAGACAGACAGACAGACAGACAGACAGACAGACAGACAGACAGACAGACAGACAGACAGACAGACAGACAGACAGACAGACAGACAGACAGACAGACAGACAGACAGACAGACAGACAGACAGACAGACAGACAGACAGACAGACAGACAGACAGACAGACAGACAGACAGACAGACAGACAGACAGACAGACAGACAGACAGACAGACAGACAGACAGACAGACAGACAGACAGACAGACAGACAGACAGACAGACAGACAGACAGACAGACAGACAGACAGACAGACAGACAGACAGACAGACAGACAGACAGACAGACAGACAGACAGACAGACAGACAGACAGACAGACAGACAGACAGACAGACAGACAGACAGACAGACAGACAGACAGACAGACAGACAGACAGACAGACAGACAGACAGACAGACAGACAGACAGAGACAGACAGACAGACAGACAGACAGACAGACAGACAGACAGACAGACAGACAGACAGACAGACAGACAGACAGACAGACAGACAGACAGACAGACAGACAGACAGACAGACAGACAGACAGACAGACAGACAGACAGACAGACAGACAGACAGACAGACAGACAGACAGACAGACAGACAGACAGACAGACAGACAGACAGACAGACAGACAGACAGACAGACAGACAGACAGACAGACAGACAGACAGACAGACAGACAGACAGACAGACAGACAGACAGACAGACAGACAGACAGACAGACAGACAGACAGACAGACAGACAGACAGACAGACAGACAGACAGACAGACAGACAGACAGACAGACAGACAGACAGACAGACAGACAGACAGACAGACAGACAGACAGACAGACAGACAGACAGACAGACAGACAGACAGACAGACAGACAGACAGACAGACAGACAGACAGACAGACAGACAGACAGACAGACAGACAGACAGACAGACAGACAGACAGACAGACAGACAGACAGACAGACAGACAGACAGACAGACAGACAGACAGACAGACAGACAGACAGACAGACAGACAGACAGACAGACAGACAGACAGACAGACAGACAGACAGACAGACAGACAGACAGACAGACAGACAGACAGACAGACAGACAGACAGACAGACAGACAGACAGACAGACAGACAGACAGACAGACAGACAGACAGACAGACAGACAGACAGACAGACAGACAGACAGACAGACAGACAGACAGACAGACAGACAGACAGACAGACAGACAGACAGACAGACAGACAGACAGACAGACAGACAGACAGACAGACAGACAGACAGACAGACAGACAGACAGACAGACAGACAGACAGACAGACAGACAGACAGACAGACAGACAGACAGACAGACAGACAGACAGACAGACAGACAGACAGACAGACAGACAGACAGACAGACAGACAGACAGACAGACAGACAGACAGACAGACAGACAGACAGACAGACAGACAGACAGACAGACAGACAGACAGACAGACAGACAGACAGACAGACAGACAGACAGACAGACAGACAGACAGACAGACAGACAGACAGACAGACAGACAGACAGACAGACAGACAGACAGACAGACAGACAGACAGACAGACAGACAGACAGACAGACAGACAGACAGACAGACAGACAGACAGACAGACAGACAGACAGACAGACAGACAGACAGACAGACAGACAGACAGACAGACAGACAGACAGACAGACAGACAGACAGACAGACAGACAGACAGACAGACAGACAGACAGACAGACAGACAGACAGACAGACAGACAGACAGACAGACAGACAGACAGACAGACAGACAGACAGACAGACAGACAGACAGACAGACAGACAGACAGACAGACAGACAGACAGACAGACAGACAGACAGACAGACAGACAGACAGACAGACAGACAGACAGACAGACAGACAGACAGACAGACAGACAGACAGACAGACAGACAGACAGACAGACAGACAGACAGACAGACAGACAGACAGACAGACAGACAGACAGACAGACAGACAGACAGAGACAGACAGACAGACAGACAGACAGACAGACAGACAGACAGACAGACAGACAGACAGACAGACAGACAGACAGACAGACAGACAGACAGACAGACAGACAGACAGACAGACAGACAGACAGACAGACAGACAGACAGACAGACAGACAGACAGACAGACAGACAGACAGACAGACAGACAGACAGACAGACAGACAGACAGACAGACACAGACAGACAGACAGACAGACAGACAGACAGACAGACAGACAGACAGACAGACAGACAGACAGACAGACAGACAGACAGACAGACAGACAGACAGACAGACAGACAGACAGACAGACAGACAGACAGACAGACAGACAGACAGACAGACAGACAGACAGACAGACAGACAGACAGACAGACAGACAGACAGACAGACAGACAGACAGACAGACAGACAGACAGACAGACAGACAGACAGACAGACAGACAGACAGACAGACAGACAGACAGACAGACAGACAGACAGACAGACAGACAGACAGACAGACAGACAGACAGACAGACAGACAGACAGACAGACAGACAGACAGACAGACAGACAGACAGACAGACAGACAGACAGACAGACAGACAGACAGACAGACAGACAGACAGACAGACAGACAGACAGACAGACAGACAGACAGACAGACAGACAGACAGACAGACAGACAGACAGACAGACAGACAGACAGACAGACAGACAGACAGACAGACAGACAGACAGACAGACAGACAGACAGACAGACAGACAGACAGACAGACAGACAGACAGACAGACAGACAGACAGACAGACAGACAGACAGACAGACAGACAGACAGACAGACAGACAGACAGACAGACAGACAGACAGACAGACAGACAGACAGACAGACAGACAGACAGACAGACAGACAGACAGACAGACAGACAGACAGACAGACAGACAGACAGACAGACAGACAGACAGACAGACAGACAGACAGACAGACAGACAGACAGACAGACAGACAGACAGACAGACAGACAGACAGACAGACAGACAGACAGACAGACAGACAGACAGACAGACAGACAGACAGACAGACAGACAGACAGACAGACAGACAGACAGACAGACAGACAGACAGACAGACAGACAGACAGACAGACAGACAGACAGACAGACAGACAGACAGACAGACAGACAGACAGACAGACAGACAGACAGACAGACAGACAGACAGACAGACAGACAGACAGACAGACAGACAGACAGACAGACAGACAGACAGACAGACAGACAGACAGACAGACAGACAGACAGACAGACAGACAGACAGACAGACAGACAGACAGACAGACAGACAGACAGACAGACAGACAGACAGACAGACAGACAGACAGACAGACAGACAGACAGACAGACAGACAGACAGACAGACAGACAGACAGACAGACAGACAGACAGACAGACAGACAGACAGACAGACAGACAGACAGACAGACAGACAGACAGACAGACAGACAGACAGACAGACAGACAGACAGACAGACAGACAGACAGACAGACAGACAGACAGACAGACAGACAGACAGACAGACAGACAGACAGACAGACAGACAGACAGACAGACAGACAGACAGACAGACAGACAGACAGACAGACAGACAGACAGACAGACAGACAGACAGACAGACAGACAGACAGACAGACAGACAGACAGACAGACAGACAGACAGACAGACAGACAGACAGACAGACAGACAGACAGACAGACAGACAGACAGACAGACAGACAGACAGACAGACAGACAGACAGACAGACAGACAGACAGACAGACAGACAGACAGACAGACAGACAGACAGACAGACAGACAGACAGACAGACAGACAGACAGACAGACAGACAGACAGACAGACAGACAGACAGACAGACAGACAGACAGACAGACAGACAGACAGACAGACAGACAGACAGACAGACAGACAGACAGACAGACAGACAGACAGACAGACAGACAGACAGACAGACAGACAGACAGACAGACAGACAGACAGACAGACAGACAGACAGACAGACAGACAGACAGACAGACAGACAGACAGACAGACAGACAGACAGACAGACAGACAGACAGACAGACAGACAGACAGACAGACAGACAGACAGACAGACAGACAGACAGACAGACAGACAGACAGACAGACAGACAGACAGACAGACAGACAGACAGACAGACAGACAGACAGACAGACAGACAGACAGACAGACAGACAGACAGACAGACAGACAGACAGACAGACAGACAGACAGACAGACAGACAGACAGACAGACAGACAGACAGACAGACAGACAGACAGACAGACAGACAGACAGACAGACAGACAGACAGACAGACAGACAGACAGACAGACAGACAGACAGACAGACAGACAGACAGACAGACAGACAGACAGACAGACAGACAGACAGACAGACAGACAGACAGACAGACAGACAGACAGACAGACAGACAGACAGACAGACAGACAGACAGACAGACAGACAGACAGACAGACAGACAGACAGACAGACAGACAGACAGACAGACAGACAGACAGACAGACAGACAGACAGACAGACAGACAGACAGACAGACAGACAGACAGACAGACAGACAGACAGACAGACAGACAGACAGACAGACAGACAGACAGACAGACAGACAGACAGACAGACAGACAGACAGACAGACAGACAGACAGACAGACAGACAGACAGACAGACAGACAGACAGACAGACAGACAGACAGACAGACAGACAGACAGACAGACAGACAGACAGACAGACAGACAGACAGACAGACAGACAGACAGACAGACAGACAGACAGACAGACAGACAGACAGACAGACAGACAGACAGACAGACAGACAGACAGACAGACAGACAGACAGACAGACAGACAGACAGACAGACAGACAGACAGACAGACAGACAGACAGACAGACAGACAGACAGACAGACAGACAGACAGACAGACAGACAGACAGACAGACAGACAGACAGACAGACAGACAGACAGACAGACAGACAGACAGACAGACAGACAGACAGACAGACAGACAGACAGACAGACAGACAGACAGACAGACAGACAGACAGACAGACAGACAGACAGACAGACAGACAGACAGACAGACAGACAGACAGACAGACAGACAGACAGACAGACAGACAGACAGACAGACAGACAGACAGACAGACAGACAGACAGACAGACAGACAGACAGACAGACAGACAGACAGACAGACAGACAGACAGACAGACAGACAGACAGACAGACAGACAGACAGACAGACAGACAGACAGACAGACAGACAGACAGACAGACAGACAGACAGACAGACAGACAGACAGACAGACAGACAGACAGACAGACAGACAGACAGACAGACAGACAGACAGACAGACAGACAGACAGACAGACAGACAGACAGACAGACAGACAGACAGACAGACAGACAGACAGACAGACAGACAGACAGACAGACAGACAGACAGACAGACAGACAGACAGACAGACAGACAGACAGACAGACAGACAGACAGACAGACAGACAGACAGACAGACAGACAGACAGACAGACAGACAGACAGACAGACAGACAGACAGACAGACAGACAGACAGACAGACAGACAGACAGACAGACAGACAGACAGACAGACAGACAGACAGACAGACAGACAGACAGACAGACAGACAGACAGACAGACAGACAGACAGACAGACAGACAGACAGACAGACAGACAGACAGACAGACAGACAGACAGACAGACAGACAGACAGACAGACAGACAGACAGACAGACAGACAGACAGACAGACAGACAGACAGACAGACAGACAGACAGACAGACAGACAGACAGACAGACAGACAGACAGACAGACAGACAGACAGACAGACAGACAGACAGACAGACAGACAGACAGACAGACAGACAGACAGACAGACAGACAGACAGACAGACAGACAGACAGACAGACAGACAGACAGACAGACAGACAGACAGACAGACAGACAGACAGACAGACAGACAGACAGACAGACAGACAGACAGACAGACAGACAGACAGACAGACAGACAGACAGACAGACAGACAGACAGACAGACAGACAGACAGACAGACAGACAGACAGACAGACAGACAGACAGACAGACAGACAGACAGACAGACAGACAGACAGACAGACAGACAGACAGACAGACAGACAGACAGACAGACAGACAGACAGACAGACAGACAGACAGACAGACAGACAGACAGACAGACAGACAGACAGACAGACAGACAGACAGACAGACAGACAGACAGACAGACAGACAGACAGACAGACAGACAGACAGACAGACAGACAGACAGACAGACAGACAGACAGACAGACAGACAGACAGACAGACAGACAGACAGACAGACAGACAGACAGACAGACAGACAGACAGACAGACAGACAGACAGACAGACAGACAGACAGACAGACAGACAGACAGACAGACAGACAGACAGACAGACAGACAGACAGACAGACAGACAGACAGACAGACAGACAGACAGACAGACAGACAGACAGACAGACAGACAGACAGACAGACAGACAGACAGACAGACAGACAGACAGACAGACAGACAGACAGACAGACAGACAGACAGACAGACAGACAGACAGACAGACAGACAGACAGACAGACAGACAGACAGACAGACAGACAGACAGACAGACAGACAGACAGACAGACAGACAGACAGACAGACAGACAGACAGACAGACAGACAGACAGACAGACAGACAGACAGACAGACAGACAGACAGACAGACAGACAGACAGACAGACAGACAGACAGACAGACAGACAGACAGACAGACAGACAGACAGACAGACAGACAGACAGACAGACAGACAGACAGACAGACAGACAGACAGACAGACAGACAGACAGACAGACAGACAGACAGACAGACAGACAGACAGACAGACAGACAGACAGACAGACAGACAGACAGACAGACAGACAGACAGACAGACAGACAGACAGACAGACAGACAGACAGACAGACAGACAGACAGACAGACAGACAGACAGACAGACAGACAGACAGACAGACAGACAGACAGACAGACAGACAGACAGACAGACAGACAGACAGACAGACAGACAGACAGACAGACAGACAGACAGACAGACAGACAGACAGACAGACAGACAGACAGACAGACAGACAGACAGACAGACAGACAGACAGACAGACAGACAGACAGACAGACAGACAGACAGACAGACAGACAGACAGACAGACAGACAGACAGACAGACAGACAGACAGACAGACAGACAGACAGACAGACAGACAGACAGACAGACAGACAGACAGACAGACAGACAGACAGACAGACAGACAGACAGACAGACAGACAGACAGACAGACAGACAGACAGACAGACAGACAGACAGACAGACAGACAGACAGACAGACAGACAGACAGACAGACAGACAGACAGACAGACAGACAGACAGACAGACAGACAGACAGACAGACAGACAGACAGACAGACAGACAGACAGACAAAAAAAAAAAAGGAAAGGGGAGAGCCCAGCACTGAAGGTGCCCCACCATGTATAAAGACCATGGTGGCCACCACCCCCGGATAGCAGTGAAGCTGTCTACCCGGTCCTCTGCCAAAATTATAACCCTTTCCTTTTGCTGCCTTGCAGCTTTTAATTACACATAGCCTTTATTAATACATAATTACTCGTTACATTTGAGCGAGGTAGGTACAGTACCTTCAGGAAGGCCCTAACCCGCTTAAATTTTGCGGCGAAGCCGCGGGAGGTACCGTATCCCTCCCTCTATCCTAGAAGCACACACATCTCAACTTTTTTTCTTAACATATTTAGGCCCTATCCCACTTTAGGTTTGCGGCAACCGCAGGAGGTACCATAACCCTCCTTTACACTACCCTACAATATTAACTGGCACTGTCGAAACACTGTCTAACACTTACACGAACGCTTTACACTTGAACGCGCACATACATCTTCGCGCACATACTCTCACCGCCTCTCTCTTGTCCTGAACTCTTCCGCTATGAAATTCTTGAGTATATCAAGCCGGCCTACGTTCTGAAGTTCTTCCACAATTGAAGCGACCTGAACTGCACCCACTAAAGTTGTAACAGCTTGCCTTTCCCTCTGATACAGTAAGCAGGCCTCCAGCCTATGTACCGGGTCATCAAGAGACAGACAGACAGACAGACAGACAGACAGACAGACAGACAGACAGACAGACAGACAGACAGACAGACAGACAGACAGACAGACAGACAGACAGACAGACAGACAGACAGACAGACAGACAGACAGACAGACAGACAGACAGACAGACAGACAGACAGACAGACAGACAGACAGACAGACAGACAGACAGACAGACAGACAGACAGACAGACAGACAGACAGACAGACAGACAGACAGACAGACAGACAGACAGACAGACAGACAGACAGACAGACAGACAGACAGACAGACAGACAGACAGACAGACAGACAGACAGACAGACAGACAGACAGACAGACAGACAGACAGACAGACAGACAGACAGACAGACAGACAGACAGACAGACAGACAGACAGACAGACAGACAGACAGACAGACAGACAGACAGACAGACAGACAGACAGACAGACAGACAGACAGACAGACAGACAGACAGACAGACAGACAGACAGACAGACAGACAGACAGACAGACAGACAGACAGACAGACAGACAGACAGACAGACAGACAGACAGACAGACAGACAGACAGACAGACAGACAGACAGACAGACAGACAGACAGACAGACAGACAGACAGACAGACAGACAGACAGACAGACAGACAGACAGACAGACAGACAGACAGACAGACAGACAGACAGACAGACAGACAGACAGACAGACAGACAGACAGACAGACAGACAGACAGACAGACAGACAGACAGACAGACAGACAGACAGACAGACAGACAGACAGACAGACAGACAGACAGACAGACAGACAGACAGACAGACAGACAGACAGACAGACAGACAGACAGACAGACAGACAGACAGACAGACAGACAGACAGACAGACAGACAGACAGACAGACAGACAGACAGACAGACAGACAGACAGACAGACAGACAGACAGACAGACAGACAGACAGACAGACAGACAGACAGACAGACAGACAGACAGACAGACAGACAGACAGACAGACAGACAGACAGACAGACAGACAGACAGACAGACAGACAGACAGACAGACAGACAGACAGACAGACAGACAGACAGACAGACAGACAGACAGACAGACAGACAGACAGACAGACAGACAGACAGACGGACGCAATTTTTTTTACTGATTTCGAATGGTCTA
>CAUEHQ010000141.1:0-15187 GCA_958510825.1 Brachypterus glaber | reverse complement strand
GGATATATCTGGTTTTGAACACAAATAATACAATTTTTTCCAAAAAAAATATTTATTTAAAAGAACTAAACTCAAAATAAACAAAACAAACATTTTTTTTTTCTAAAAATTAAAAAAAAAAAGATTTTTTTTCTCAAAATTAACAAAATCTTAACTTGTTAAAGATGTATGTAGAGCTATGTTGAGCTTTCTTCGTATAAGCAATCACATAGTTTGTTTTCAGCTTCTGGGGTTTCATTTTGGGTTTCATTTCCATCCATGGAAACTTCGATGGTTAGATATAACTGGTTTGGCTCCAAACCCCAAATTTACCTAACGATTGTATTAGTTTTTATTAAACAGGATGATGTATATTTTTTTATAAAAGAGTTACCAATTCGGTGTAACTTACAAATGTTTATTGGATCATTGGATATATCTGGTTTTGAACACAAATAATACCATCTTTTCCAAAAAAAATTATTTATTTAAAAGAACTAAACTCAAAATAAACAAAAGAAATATTTTTTTTTTCTAAAAATAAAAAAAAAAGATTTTTTTCTCAACATTAACAAAATCTTAACTTGTTAAAGATGTATGTAGAGCTATGTTGAGCTTTCTTCGAATAAGCAATCACATAGTTTGTTTTCGGCTTCTTGGGTTTTATTTTAGGTTTTATTTCCCTCCATGGAAAATTTGATGGTTTGGCTCCAAAACCCCAAATTTACCTAACGATTGTATTAGTTTTTCTTAACAGGATGATGCAATTTTTTTTATAAAAGAGTTACCAATTCGGTGTAGCAAAAAGAACATTGGATATATCTGGTTTTGAACACAATAATACAATTTTTTCCAAAAAAAATATTTATTAAAAAAAAAACTAAACTCAAAATAAACAAAAGAAACATTTTTTTTTTCTAAAAATAAAAAAAAAAGATTTTTTTCTCAAAATTAACAAAATCTTAACTTGTTAAAGATGTATGTAGAGCTATGTTGAGCTTTCTTCGAATAAGCAATCACATAGTTCGTTTTCGGCTTCTTGGGTTTTATTTTGGGTTTTATTTCCCTCCATGGAAAATTTGATGGTTTGGCTCCAAAACCCCAAATTTACCTAACGATTGTATTAGTTTTTCTTAACAGGATGATACAATTTTTTTTATAAAAGAGTTACCAATTCGGTGTAACGTACAAAAAAACATTGGAACATTGGATATATCTGGTTTTGAACACAATAATACAATTTTTTCCAAAAAAATTATTTATTTAAAAAGAAACTAAACTCAAAATAAAGAAAATAATCATTTTTTTTTTCTAAAAATAAAAAAAAAAGATTTTTTTCTCAAAAGTAACAAAATCTTAAGTTCTTAAAGATGTATGTAGAGCTATGTTGAGATTTCTTCGCAATCACATAGTTCGTTTTTCCGCTTCTCGGATTTCATTTTGTGTTTTATTTCCCTCCATGAAAACTTCGATGGTTAAATGCTCTAAACCCCCAAATTTAGCTAACGATTGTATTGTTTTTATTGCGTTGTAATCCAAAATGAGCACAGAAGTCGATAAATATCACGAAGAAGATTCGAGAACCATCAAAATATGATTTTGCGTAAAAAGTGGATATAACTGGTTTTGAACGGCCTGCGTATTAATTAATTAATTATGAAAATCTATTCATTCGAGAACCATCAAAATATGATTTTGCGTAAAAAGTGGATATAACTGGTTTTGAACGGCCTGCGTATTAATTAATTAATTATGAAAATCTATAGAATTTTTTTAATACATTTTTCATTTTTTTTTATGTAAACTACCTTTATATGGGAAAACTAGAGAATCCCTTAAAGCCCATGCAACACAATGGTATATTTTTTTTAATAAAATGCCTCTTATTAAGTGTTTAATATACGCAAATTACAATACTTATGTACGATAAGCGGGCATTTTATAAAAAAGTATACATTTGTGTTGCTGAAGAAACCTAAAGTTTAAAGCTGCAAACCATGGTTTTTATTTGTAAAATAGTTAACAACCTAAGGACGGATGGATTTTATAAAAAATATTGTGACTAGAAATTCGATTTTTTTTGCTCAGTTATAAAGCTTTTCTCGTCTGTCTGTTTATGATCTTTCTACTCTTAACCTAAAGAGTTTATTTTTTATGGAAATATTTTGGCCATGATATGTGGATAATCTAGGGAGTTTTTAATGGTTTAGTTTAATTTGTTAATGTGTAAATTTCGTATTTTTTTCTACATTTTTTTGAAAATTTTACTTATTTTTTTTATTTTAATATACAGGGTATTTGCTAGGGAGTATGACAAACTTGGCAGGGTGATAGATTAGGTCATGTTTTCTGAATACGACTTTGACCTAAGACTCAAGGTCATAGTTATGATTATTTTTCAATATCGCATTATTTTACCTTTGTTTTTTTTCCTTTTGTACTTATGCGATGAAAATTATTTTTGTTGGCATCCTTAAGGTATGTTTGTTATTGAATGATGATAATTTTTGCGGATTTAATCCAAACAAACAGTTGGTGCGCTCATAAACTTTTGATTCTCTAAAGTTTTTGAGCGAACCAATTATTTTTTTGGATTACATTTGCCAAAATTATATTCATTTAATAACAAACATACATTAAGGATTCCAACAAAAATTATTTTCAGTGCATAAGTACAAAAGGAAAAAAAATACAAAGAAAAGAAGGTAAAATAATGTGATATTTTTATAATGAATTGAAATTGAAAAATATTCATAGCTTAGGTCAAAGTCGTATTCAGAAAATACGTTGAAAATGACCTAATCTATCAACCAGCCAAGTTTTTCATACTCCCTACCAAACACCCTGTATATATTTTTTTTTGTGATAATAAATCTGTTGAAATCCTAGGTCACTTTGAGTGACACTCAAAAAAGAAAAAAAGCAAGATTTTATTTATAATTAATATGATATTTTGTTTATAATTAAGGCTAAAGTATGGACGAAATTTTTTATATTTTTTAATTTTATTTTGTTCGTTTTTAATTTTAATTTTATTGTTTAAGTTATAAAAAAAAAAAAAAAAAAGGCTAAAGTAGTTGAGTAACTACAATAAGTACGGGGTAAGAGGCGTTGCGCTGCGGTGGCTCAAATCCTACCTTTCAAATCGAACTCAACGCGTACAAATTTTTGAGGACTTTATTAGATTTTTATCAGATACTGGAAGTGTAGGGGTTGGGGTACCTCAAGGGAGTATCTTGGGCCCATTACTTTTTATAATTTTTATAAATGACATATATGTGACTCTCCAGAACGAAAAGCTCTTGTGAGTTTTGCCGATGATTCGAATTACTTACTGAAATCAAACTCTGAAAATATAATTTCTGAAACTGAAATTTTAATCTCAAAAATAAAAGCCTGGTTGGAAAATAACAGGTTAATTTTGAATGAGGAAAAAACTAATTTTATGATTTTTAAAGCAGTAAAAAACTCGAATCAAAGGATTGAAACGATCAAAATAAGTAACACGAACAGAGTATTATCTCAAAACGTAAAATTTTTAGGAATTTTTATAGACGAAAATTTGAACTGGTCGTCGCATGTATGCCATTTGCAGAAAAAACTTAATGGGGTAGTTTACTCTTTGTTTGTTTTGAGGGGTTATTTAGATATAAATACCCTTAGACTTGTTTATTTTTCAAACTTTCAAAGCCTCTTGAGGTATGGAATCATATTTTGGGGGAAATGCAGTGATGTTGAGGTTCTTTTTAAATGCCAAAAGAGGGCCTTGCGTACAATTTTAAAATTAGGTTTTAGAGACTCGTGTAGAGATATTTTTAAAAAGCATAAAATTTTAACTGTGATTGGTCAATATGTTTATGAAACTATTTTATTTTTTTATAAAAATCGTAAATTATTTTTAAATCTTAAGCCTAAATCTCCCAGATGTTTAAATTAGAGTGTTCCTAAGCACACATTAGTTGCTTATGAAAAAGGATTGTATTTTTCATCAATTCAACTCTATAATAAGTTGCCTCCACAGTTGAAAGTTTCTGTGAATTTAAAAACTTTTAAAATAAAACTTTTTGATTATTTGTGTAACATAGAACCATATACTCTAGGTGAATTTATGTCTTATTAGATTTGTAATTTTACCATTTTGTGACAGTTTTCAATCAATGTTTTCTTGTTTTATATTTTTGTTGCGTTGTCATTTTACCCAAGGGTAGATGTAAAATATGTAAGCATTTTTTATGAAATAAAGTATATTATTATTATTATTATTATTATTATAAGGAAATTAAATTAAACTAAATTATTTACATTAACTATGTTTTATTCTAATACAAAATTAATCCCAAGAAAGAGAGGAGTTAAATTTTTTACATTTCTATACCGATATAAATAAATAATAACATAAATACAATAATAAACCTTGAAAGAAATACGTCACGCACGTTCTCAAGAAAAAAATCCTGAAAAAATATTTATGATTAGTGATCATAATAATAATAATAATATAGTAAGTATTCATGAATTATAATCTGTATAGCTACATTAACCATAAAAGTTTATATTTCCAAAGATTTTTACCGGAAATTTTGCTTTTAATCTACACAGATAACTAAAGAGACCTATAACACTAGGCAACAAATCTCAACTTTTTTTTTGCCCCGATCGGTAAATTTTTCTTACTAATTCGAGGGCGTAGAAATCGAATCTGACCTTAGAAAAATTTCAGCACCTAAAATTTTTGAGATAAGTCCAGGAAATAATGACGCTTTTTTTCAAAATCATTAAAAAAAAGAGTAGGATTTTGAAAATTTTAGGGAATATTAAAAAAAATACGAGGAACTCAAAAATATATATGCCAAGGACCTACTGTTAGAGTAAGTACGCGAAAAAAAAAATAAAAAACTTAAAATGAAAGTGCAGAGTTTACTTAATTGCTCTTTTGTGGCAAAACTATCAAATCTGTATAAAAATTTTATGGGACTTAATTTGTAGATTATAAAATTCTCTACAAAAATATTTATACAAATGTTTTTTTATTTTGCTTAGTTTTTTCGTAAAAAGTAAATAAAAATTAAAGTACACAGTGTAAACTTTTTTCCAGAGCCCAAAAAATATATTTTTCTTATCAACTTAAAGGCGCAGAATCCAAATTTGACCTTGAAAAAAATCCAGCACGTCTTATTTTTTAAATTTTAGTACAGGCAGTTATGCCAATTTAAAAATAATTTATAAAACAAAATATTGTGTATTTTTTTTTTGTTTTTTTAATGGTTCTACATCATAAAAATGTTACTTTATTACATAAGAACCATATTACGTAACATTTTTTTAGTCATTTTTGACCCCCTAGTAATGATTTTTGTAAATTTTTAGCATGAGTACGTGGCGATAAGCTTGTCCCCTTATGCACCCTTCTCCTTACCCTCTACCCCTACTTAGTTTTGTCACATTATCAATTTTTTTTTAATACTTTTTTTTTTCATGATATCCCCATTTATTCTACCTATGAATTTAAAGTTTCCATGTTTTAAGTTGGGTATTTTTTAACTAATATTGAGTCGCCAAATCTAAATTTGTCCTCGGAATATTTTTATCTCCCATGATTTTAGAACAAAAGAGAGATAAAATAATGATTTTTAACATTTTTATCTCATTTTTCTCAGAAAACTTAGGGAATAGAAATATTCCAAACCGAATCTGGATTCGGTTTGAGCGAACCAAGATTAGTTAAAAAACATATGACTCCAATCTGGGCAAGAACCCGTGTTGCCTAGTGTAATCGTCCTATGGGCTGGAATAAGGCTATATTTTTGCGTAATAAAAAAGCCTACCTAGTTTTTCTTGTCCATATTAAAAAAAGGCTTTTTTGAGACGAAATTTCTGTTATTAAGGGTTTTGTCCATTGTTTAAAGTTGCTTGAGAACCTAAAGTCTTTCTTTTTTCGATTTTTTTCTGTTTTTAATATAATTATTTAATATTTATTTAGTATATTTGACTTTAAAGCAAAAAAGTTAAAAAAAAAGGACTACGTTATAACGTTATAACTGCAGTGAAAAGTTTATCCCAACAATAAATTGCACTACGCAACACTCAAAAATTTGCCGACACCATTTTAGTTGCGTCTGGCTATATTTGATGGGCTGATTTCGGAACCTTTTCCCGTTTTTCTCGATCAGTTCATTTTTTTTTTTTTTTGAGATATAGCGCACAGTGTTTTTTTTTTGCCTATAGTTGTAGTAATAAAAAAAAATTAATGTCTAATTCATTTCTTTTTTGCAGTGAATTGGTTTTCAATTAATAGGGCCATATCCAAACCCAGCGGATTTCCAATATCTTTTGTTTTTAACAGGCTTCTAAATTCAAAAAATCAGATTTGTTCGTATTAAAACTGAAAAAGGTTCCGAAATCAGAGCATCAAATATAGTGAGACGCAACAAGAAGCTCCCCGGCAAAAAAAAATCTTTTTCTGTAGAACAGTGTTAACAGCAACGTTTATGCAAAGGTCCCGCTCATTCGTATTGCTGCAAAATGTCAACGAGAACTCACGACAGTTTTATTCAGCTATCAGCTATCAAGTAGGTAGATAGTCTATAAGAAGAAGACTTTGATTTGAGCCAATTTTAACCAGAAAATGAAGGAAGAGATATCTGTAATACGATTTGTCGACGTGAAAAAAACACGAGTTGTCTGTGGACAAATGAATAATATTTTGTTTTTAACAAGTTTTCTAGTTTTGAATTTAATAAATGACTCGATAAAAATGTATCCTTTGAGTACATAATAAATATGTATAGTTTTTAACTTTATAGTATTCAATTGTAACAGAAAAATTTGTGTCATAAAAGAAAAATTTACTAATTTGATATTATAATACATACCGAGGTGGAAACAGTTTCATTTTCTGAGGGAAATTTAGCAAACCGAGGAGCGTAGCGTAGCTCCAAGGTTTGCTAATTCCCGAACGACAAATGAAATGTTGAACCAAGGTTTGTATACTATTTTATTCAGAACCATACCTATTTTATTTACAATCGTTTGCCTTCTTTTCCACTACAAAAACTGTTTGAATTTTGACGCCATATTGAAAAGTTTAGTTGCAGTGAACTTTGTTAAAATATTACTTTTTGGATATAGAATAATAAATAGAAATCAATAAAATAAACTTTTTGTTAATTAACAAACATTTATATTCAATCAATATAAATTAAGTAATGAATTTAAATGTTTATATCTAAAAACTAGTAGAAATGCCTACGTTACTTCATTTGGGCAGCACCTGTTTTTGTTTTGAGTGCGTTTGTTTTATTTTGTGACAGCAGACTTTTATTGAGACATGATTAAGTTAATAAATAAAATTTATTTATAGTTTTTCGTGTAAAATACGAAGAAAAACAGAAAATTTAAATTTATAAACTAGCTAAAGCATAATGACAATTTTGATTTTAGTAGGGATACACCAAAGAAATACGCCAAATGATTGGCCACCAAGGTAAATAATATTCTTGAATTTATCTTACTTTAAAACTATTTTTGGTTATTTGGACTTTTTGGTTATTTGGTTGTTTGTTTGTTTGTTTATTTGTTTGTTATCTTACTTTAAAACTATGTTTGGTTATTTGTTTATCAAGTTAGGTGCCTTATACTGTAATGCATTTTTCTTTTTAACTAAATTTTATCACGTTTAACTAAACCAAAAAATAGTTATATAATAATAACCTATAAAGTTGGAAGTAGTCACTGTTTATTTTTCATAAATGCCAAAAAATATATAACTTAAATTTATGTGATGTCATAAATAAATGAATAAGTAAAAAAATAAATGCATTTAAAACAGTTTTGTCATAAAATTTAGTTTGATAAATTCAAGTTTTTGACAAGTGACAAAGATGAAGTTAGCTACAAGAGCCTTCCCGACCAAGGGACGGAAATGAGGTGTTTACAACTTTTTGGGAAGTTGCAGTTAATAATAATTAATTTTCCAACTATTATGTATACACGGTGTATTTGAGTATATCAGTTTTTTGTCCCAAACTTTTTTCTGTGTAACTTTTTTGCAATTTTATTTTTGAAATATGATTCCTTAGGCCAAAATACATAAAAAAGGTAACTTTTTTGCAATTTTATTTTTGAAATATGATTCCTTAGGCCAAAATACATATAAAAGGTACTCTTGTTGTAATACTGTAGGATTAACCGTTTTCGAGAAAAGTTCATTTGAAGGTGCAATTCGGTGCAATTTCACGATTCGAGGACGAAAAAATAAATACTAAAATGTTGAAAACCAAAATTTTAATGATGCAGGGCGAATGTACATTAAAAACTAAGAAAAAAACCTCATATACAGGTACTTCCAAAAATTAATCCTAATCGAGCTATGGTCTCCTAAATATGCACCATTTTTAAAGGGTTATGGTAGCTTTAAAAGCGTTTTTTCGACCTACATGTATGAAAACTTTTTTTCTTAGTTTTTGATGTAGAATAACATGCAGGGCGAATGTACATTAAAAACTAAGAAAAAAACCTCATATACAGGTACTTCCAAAAATCAATCCTAATGGAGCTATGGTCTCCTAAATATGCACCATTTTTAAAGGGATATGGTAGCTTTAAAAGCGTTTTTTCGACCTTCATGTATGAAAACTTTTTTTCTTAGTTTTTGATGTAGAATAACATTGCATCATTAAAATTTTGGTTTTCGACATTTTAGTATTTAATTTTTCGTCCTCGAACCGTGAAATTTCACCTTCAAATGAACTTTTCTCGAAAACGGTTACAGTATTACAACAAAAGTACCTTTTTATGTATTTTGACCTGAGGAATCATATTTCAGAAATAAAATTGCAAAAAAGTTACACAGAAAAAAGTTTGGGACAAAAAACTGATAAGGGGCTCTGTTTCGCACAACCCTGATTTAAATAAGTACGTGAAAATGACATACAAAGATGGGCCTTATTAGGATTAATTCACGTGCAAAACTTCGTTAATATATCTCAAAGGGATCCTGAGTTATAAAATAAAAACCGATTTTTTTAGCCAATTTCAAAGGGGCGTAGCTCCCTTATGACGCATTTTTAGACATATGTTTATAGGAACTTTTTGTCATATTTTATCATGTAGAATCACCTGTTAAAATTTTCTACGCTATTTCAAATACACCCTGTATGTATGTATATGTAATTAGCCAATTACTAAATGGTTGTGAATAAATATTATTAAGTGACACCCTGGGGATGGTAGTTAACATGACAGCTTCTGATACAGGGGCGGAGGGGGTTAAAAATATCGAAATATTGAGTTTGGAAAGTAGGAAATTTTCACCTTTTTAGTCTACTCCTGGCTTCATCTAGTGTTGATTCAGGTTCCTTAAAAAGGTATTTCCTTGATCCTTTAAAATAACTATCAAAATATTTATTCCAGTCAAAATTTGTCATATTTATATTAAACATTTCCTGTTCCTCGAGAGTCATTTTATTATTAAGATCCATAAAGTTTTTATTTTTAAATTTCCATGAATGGATACAAAAAAAGGTTAAAGCATTAACCATTTTATGTATTTTTTGCATCAGATTTAAGAATCTAAAAAAAAGTATCGTAAGTGGACTGAAATAATTTTAGTTTTGAAAGAAACCATAATTTTGTACCATCGCGGCCAATAAATTCAGCTACACCCAAAAATGATACATATTAAAACCAACAAATTTTACAGACATCTGTAATACTTAAATTTTAAATTTTGACAAGAAATGTCACATTGACAAATAATTAAATTGACATATTTTTTTAATAATGCCAAGTGAATTAATAAAAAGCAATTCTAACAGCAAGACTAAATGATGTTTTTAGTACAAGAGCGATAGATAATTATAATTATTCATTTATGAATTGGATATTCCAACGAATACGGTTTGCCGAGCGAAAAAGAGAATAGAAGAACGAGGGTTAATAAATCGGAAAGAAGGTTCGGGCCGTCCAAAATGTTCCACTCACAGACCAGATTCTACCAACATTTATTTATTTTATGTATTTATTTATTTATTGTGGAAAAATATTCAAATTAAAATACCTTACATTACATTGTTTCATTATATCTAAACAAAATTTAGTATAAAAATCCTACATTTTAAACTTGAAAGTTTGTGCACTGCACTGCAGTTAATTAATAAACATTAACACAAAGCACAATTTTTTATCTTTACATTATTATTATGAATTTCTTATAACACTAAGTTTGATTTGGCCATTCCTTAAAACTTAAACTAACCTCAGGACTATCGTTATTATTTAGATTTGTATATTGATAATAATAAAAATGAAATATAGTTATTTCAGAATGACAGCATGTCTAACCCTACTTTTTAAAAATGACAAATAACTCATATGTCACGATCTACGCAACTATAATTTTAAATATTGGGTATTCCACAAGGATCTTTGCTGTAGCTGGATTTAATGGCCGTGATTGTACACATATACTGGCTATTTAAACGTCCGACGTAACATAACCTAATTCTTTGGTTTGGTTTGGTTATTTCGCCTGTTTGGTATTTTTAATACTAATGGGGGGGGGCTAAGCCCCCAATTTAAACGGGAAGAATACAATTCTGATAAACAATATACCCTAAAGGTTTTAAAAACCCTAAAAATCAGCAAAAACAAATACTGGACTAGAACTTTTAACAGTATCTTCTAAAAACTATCTGCTGCCATTTTTTTCTTGATGGTTATGAATAGCCTGGACTCCCTTCTATCAATATCCACTGGTTGTTTGCTTCGACCTTTGAAACTTAAATTGACCTCAGACCTACAGTGAATCCTGGCAAAAAAGTTCGCTGAGCACAATTCTATAAAACGAAGCCTTTTCGTGAAAAGGACCTTTTTTATACATGAAAAAAATAGATCAATTTTTTCAATGAATTTTTATTTTTTAAAAATTTTTAAACAATTACAACTTCGGACTTTTACTTTTTACTATTCAGTGGTTCTGGCCTGAACAATCCAATATCGAAAAATGTGCCATATTCTTAAAAATGCTTTATGTTATCGAAAAAGTAATCAAAAGTCAAATCTTGAGTAGATTACCTTTTAATTGTCATTAGTAATCAAAAGTTAGAAATTTCTAACCCTAAGAAATTAAGAAGTTTGGCACCATAAGGGAAGTCCGCCCTCACTTTTTGATAACTTTTCAAGAGTCATTAAAAAATAAAACAAAAATCGTTACAATGAATCGAATCAAAAAAGTTCAGGAGTTATTTTACAGCAAACTTCGGCAAGAATTTACGTGAGCCACTTTTTTTGGAGTTCAGTGTTCAGTGCCCTTAAGGTCTGTATGGATTTATATACTGTGGGGGTATCCCAATGTCCCTCAGCTTTTAAAACTAGTTTGGTTCCCACCTATTTAAGTTTATAAAAATTATATACTTTTTATAAGTTTGAGTTTTGAAAGCGCTTCAAGAAAAATATGAATAGATGGAAACCAAACTAGTTTTAAAAGTGCACTAGTGAAGGGACATTGGCCTAGGTATATTTTGAGAAAATCTTGTTCAAAGTTTGACTAAATAGTGTACTTTTAGTTTAAAGCTAAACAAGTTTTGGGTTAAACAAGAAGCCCGTTAGCCACTGGCTAATTCTAGTTAATGATTTTGGTTTTAAGGACATATCCTTAAAATATCAATATACCTAAAATATCAACACGGAAGACGGTATTCTTTATAAATAAAGTCTACAAATTGTAATTTGTATAGGTCACAGGTCCCCCAAAATGGAAATAGGTTCAAAAAAATAGCAAAATTAGGTGATAATAGGTCATGTGAGCAAAGGGTCTGTAAAATTTAAAACCTCTGAGAACGAAATCCTAATGAGCGCCAGTTCGTAAATAGTGGTAAAAGTTCTTCCTGCAAATAACAATAACAAACTGCAAATTCTTTTGCACAATTTTAATAGTGTTTTTGTTTCTGATTTCGATTCTATTTAGATCAAACCTCTATCTCTTTCCGTTTTGAGAAATACCCTGCCGAAAATTCGATAAAATTAAAAAATGTCTTTTTAGGTGGACAATAAATAATTAATAATTATTAAAGCACCTACAAAAGTTTTTTATAGTTTGAATTCAAGTTCCATGCTTGCTCTATAAAACCGTAAAGAAAAGTATCTGGATTTCATTTGTGGTGTCCAACTAAGACTAGTTTTTAAGACATCTGCAATGGCGATTTAGTGTTACTGTTTAAGATTATTTTGGGCAGTATATGTAATATTTAGCAAAATTGACAAACATAAAGGCATGACAAATATAATAAATTTGAAGTTAAATTTATAAAAACTGCTTAACAAAGATAAATTCGCCTACTTTTAAACATCATTGCAGAGGCAACAAAACCTATTCATCAACTCAACTTTTAAAATGATTTGCAGACATTTTTCGTGACTATTTTATAGAGCATAAACTAGAAAGAATTTTTGTAGCTACTATAATAAGTTAAATATGAGCCTCCAAAAATGACATATTTTAATTTTTATAATACGGTTTTTCTCAAAAGTGGAAACAGAGATATGATCTAAACAAAATCGAAATTAGCAACAAAAACACTATTAGAATTGTACAAAAGAATTTGCAGTTTGTTAATGTTGTTTAGCATACAATCTGCAGAAGAACTTTTACCACTATTTAAGAACTGGCGCTCATTAGGATTTCGTTCTCAGACGTTTGAAGTTTACAGACCCTTTGCTCACATGATTTATCATCACCTAAGTTTGCTATTTTTTTAAAACCTATTTCCATTTGGGGGGACGTGTGAGGTATTAAAGCATTTTTTGAAAAGCAAAAATATTTACCTTCTTTTCCTTCCTGTAAGAGACAAATAACAATCTAATAACAAAGCGGGTAATAATTCATAAAATAAAGTGTAAACGTAGTAATAATAATTATTACAAGTAGTTTTTAAATATGGTGGTAAATATATATTGTTTGATGGGTACACCTCTGTAAAATAGTTTATGTTGTCAACGATCCTTCCTTTTTTTGGACTACTTTTAGGAAAAGCGCAGTTATATATTGGAATATTTTCTGGTTCTCTGAAAAAAAAAAATATATGTATAAAGAAATAAAGGCTCACTTTTTTAAGAATTCTTCGGAATTTTTACCTTGTTTTACAGGAATGTATAGAAAAATTATTAAGATTGCTAAGCCTTAATCTTTTATTTCAAAACCCATACCCCTAAGTAGAGACGGGCCGGGTGGCAAAAAAAAACAAATTTTTCCACTAAGTATGCAAAATTTTCCAACTGCCATAAAGTTATTTCTCCTTTCAGTGAGACTGATGACTAAACACAAAGCTCATCACACTTTAAAATTGTCCTCGTTTAAATATGTAAACTAAAAAATTTTCAACCAAAAAGTTTTTTCTTCCCTAATAAAAAAGAATAAAAAAAAGCTCATTTGCCAACTCCTCTAAAATTTACCAACTGCCCAACATCTTGTCACCCCCCAATAAAACTTTTAAAGACTATAAAAAAAGCTCCCTCCTGGATAATTTTGAGAAGAAAATTTATTAAAATGTTTAAAACTCAGAGCTTTTGCAAAATTTTTGGGGGCTAGCTGTTCCCCTTGCTCTCCCTTCCCCTTCCCTTTCCCTGTCTCTACCTAAATATAATAATTTTGTTTAAAAGGTGCTCCCCTCTTTCCCTCATGGCGGTGTGTAATAGTTACACTGTACTTATGTCTATTTTAAAATATCATTGGTAAATAACTTTATTTTATTCAAAAAGATAGCAAACTTCACTGGTTGCTATTTAAAAACTCGATTATCCCAAAAAATTTCTAACATTTTTAATTCTGCTTTTCATGCATTTAAAAAAAAACTGGCATTTTTAAGTTTGAATCAAAAGTTTATAACGAGATTAAGAACGCCCTTATAAATGTTGTACCTATTTTTTTAACTGGTACATAGATATATTTTTCTATTTATTTTTTTAAAACTTTGTTGTCCTGAGATTAGGGGAAACTGGGAAAATATCGTGCACCGAGATATTTCGGGCGATTAAATATCTAAAATATACTTACTAAAAGTTACTTTTAAAAATAAACAGGTTAACCGATTGCGCCATAACGTAATACAACAGTGAACAACCGTCCGCCGTTTAGTTGGAGCGCCAGACAGCGAAAAATTTAACCATTATCGCTCAGCCATTACTGCGCATCTACTTTTACCGCGAAGAAAATTAACGTGGAGACAGTTACCGCTTTTACTGTGCCATTTTTTATTTTTTATTTTAATGTGTTGATGGTAGAAGAAAAACAGAGGGCAAATATTTAATCTGTATTTTTATTGAGCGAATATTTGATTTTTATTGGTTTATTTATTTATATTTTTTATTTTACGGGTAACCCCAATTTACATATAAATTACAAAGTTAGAAACTAGAAAACAATATATAATATATCTTAATAAAATCTTATTATACAGATGAATAAAATCATATTAAAATTTAAAGGAACTATTAAAAAAATCAATGTCATCAAATTCATTGTACCGATTACAGTTAGTTAGCATGCGATTAATTGGAGAGTTAACGTTATAATTCTTTGTTCAAAAGCCTTGTAGAGCTAAAAAGTATTAGAGATATAATTTGAGACTGTGGCACATGAAAGTTAATAAGTGATAATAATTTCAGGCAGTTAATATAGTTATTCAAAACTTTAAATAAAATTAATACATCGTTAAATATTCTTCGATTATTAAGTGTTCCCTAAATGTTCCCTAACATGTTAGTATGTCAACAGAAGAGACATGATAGTCATTACGTGTTACCATGGTATACCATGATATATTAATATTAAACTTATGAAACATGTAAATTGAAAATTTAGTTTGTACACTTTCAATACTGATAATTTGACAGATCACACTCATGAGTTTGTTTTCGGCACTGATCTACGAAAAGAAAAGTATAATATTTTCATAAAGTGGGAATTTTTTAAGTCTCTGCTATTACAAAAAATAAAGCCTAGCATCTTAGATGCTAATTTAACGATATGAGCTATATGAATATTTAAAGATAGTTTGGAGTCTAATGTAATGCCTAGGTCTCTAATATTTTCTACCCTTTCAAGAAGAATAAAAGTAAGTAAAAAGAAAAATCGACAGTAACTAGCTTAAGACTGAAGTAATACCATCATTTTCATAGAAAACGCTCACATCACAGAACCCTGAGGTACCCC
>CAUEHQ010000139.1:0-54918 GCA_958510825.1 Brachypterus glaber | reverse complement strand
TGTGTGATATGATCGGCAAAGTTCAAAATGGTGTTAGTGTAAATTTTGCAGACGACACAAACTTCTTGGTCTACGGTAAAACACTGGAAGAAGTCGTGAACAATTTAGTTAGTGTAATTGAAGAGCTAGAAACTTGGTGTGCGAAAAATAAATTAATCATTAATAAAGATAAAACTATTTATATGAATTTTAATATGATACAAAGTAGAAACAAAATAGATACAATTAAAATTAACAATGAAACAATTAACTTATCTGAGCAAACCAGGTTTTTGGGTCTTCAAATTGATACCCACCTAAATTGGAAGGGACATGTATCTGCGCTTTTACCCAAGCTAAATAGGGCTTTATATAGCATCAGACGCATAAAACCCTATGTGGATATAGACACCTTAAAATCTGTTTACTTTGCAAACTTTAATTCTTTGCTAAGGTTTGGAATTATTTTCTGGGGTCAATGTCCACTATTTGGCGAAGTATTTGTTTCACAAAAAAGGTCGATAAAAACTTTACTTGGTATGAAAATTCAGGATTCATGTAGAGGCGTATTTAAACAGAACAATATTCCTACACTAGCAGCAATCTATATATATGAGGTTTTAGTCTTTATGTTTCAAAACAATACACAAAAAAATCTAGGCAAAACGCACAACTATCCTACAAGATGTGAAGACCTTTACTACCCAAAGCATAGGCTTGCCACATATGAAAAAAGTAATTTTTACGCGGGTATTAAATATTTCAATTATCTTCCGAATGAAATTAAGGCAATTAAAGGTATAACACTATTCAAAACAAAGTTAAAAAAATACTTAATTAATATTGAACCATATAGCATAAAGGAGTTCTTAGATTATAAGGTTTCTTAGATTTAGTTAAATAAAAATTGACACCATTTCTTTAAAAGATATGGTATTTTAAAGATTCTTTAACATATTGTATTCCTTTTTCACGAAATAAAGCAGTATTATTATTATTATTATTATTATTATTATTATTATTATTATTATTATTAACGCCTTTTTTGCGATGACCACGATTTCTCGAAAACCGATTTACCAATCAATTTAAAATTTTTAGGTGTTGTTTCTAGTTATAATAGCTAGTTTGTGAACGAAGGAGTTTTTATTTAAACGAAAATTTCTACTTTTTTCCGGCGGGAAAACTCAATTTTGGGAACACTGAAAATCGATTTTTTGGGAAAATCGCCATTTTCTTAAAAATATTTGCGGAACCCTTCGTCCACGAACTGTCCATTGTAATTAGGAACAGCACCTAAAAATTTCAGATTGATCGATCAATTGTGTTAGAAGAAAAAAAGGGACAGGGGCCATGGTTTCCCGATTTCCCACGATTTCTCGTGCTTTCCACAATTTTCCGAATGTTCCAATAAAAAAAAATCACAAACACATAAAAACATACACTATTTAACCTTTTCAGGGACATAGGCACATATGTGTACGTTTAAAAATAAATTCGGCAAAATGAAATTCACCGAATTCCTTATTGCTCAGTGTCTATAGGTGTTGCCATTTGCTATGTTCCAATCACAAACGACATCCAATGGCCAAGATTCGCATATATTCAGTTGTTTACTTGTTTTGACAATAAAAATCATTTTTAACTTTTGCTACTAAATTAATTTAAACAAAAAAATCGTCCCTGAAGAGGTTTATATTTTGTATGTCGTTCGAATAAAGTTGTGATTAAATACTTGAAAAAAATCAACAAAAACCCTTAATTTAACGTTAGGCAGCTAACGTTAGGAATCTCAACGTTAGAAATCAGGACATTTATAGTTAAATTTCTACATGCGATACTCTGTATAATAAAAGACTTTGTGTTAACAACACTTTGTGTTGTAAAATACCTACTATACTGGAAATTCAATAAAACCTGCAGTGACTCATACCTCTGCTGCTTTCGTATAGGAGGTCCGCCTTTGCGAAGCTTCGACGAAATTACGTGAGTCACACCCGAACTGGTATGATCTTCGCCTTTTACCACACATTCGCAACAGAGTCACTGTAGGTTTTATTCAAATTCCAGTATAGTGTAGGTCCCAAAATAAGTATAAACAAATAAATAAATAAATAGAATAGAGATGTTATGTATCCATGCACCGAGAAGAGATATGCAGAGATTTTATACTGAGAGGTAGAAGAAAAAACAAACTGTCTGTAGTGTTATAGACTGATTTTTCGCATTAACTTCATCTCGTTAATAACGCAAAAAATTAATTTTTCTACTACCTAATTAAGTGCTAGCTTACATATTATCTACCGTTGTCAAGGCTTGTTTACCTTGGCAGCCAATAAAATCACTATACTCATTTCTTACTGACCGTTATCAAGCATTGTTTATTGACGACGGTCAATAATGATAAAATTTAAGACAACTACTAACTTTTTTCAACTTATATGTCAAACTGACAGCTATGTCAAAATATTTTTTAAACTATATTTTTAACTAATATTTGGAGTTACTAGCTTTAGGTAGTAGAAAAAATACTATATGTACCACGTATGCGAACTGTCTTAAGTATTCTGGACTGATTTTTTGCCTCGACTCCGTCTCAGCAAAAAAAATGCAGTCTCGAACACTAAAAACTTAGTTCGCATACTAGGTATATAATATACTATTGTACAGTATGTGCATAATTATTATGTATTATACATATTCAATCGACTGTATCTAACGGCACTTTTTGTATAATAAACCTGGACAAAAAGTTTAATTTTTCGTCTTCTATCATAAACAACTAAGATCTTACCTGTCAGTTCATCTGTAAGTGGGTTAAAGTCCAAACGTCCGGCAATACTTAAAGCTGTCACCAGCTCAGGTGAGGTGACGAAAGCGTGGGTGGCGGGGTTGGCGTCATTTCTTCCGGTGAAATTACGGTTGTACGACGTGACGATGGTGTTTTTGTCACCTTTTTTGATGTCTTGACGGTCCCATTGGCCGATGCATGGACCGCAGGCGTTAGCGAGGACCTGACCACCAGATTAAATATTAAAATAGGGGTGGGTTATATTAAGGACCCTAAATAAAGTGACATTAAACGTGTGAGGTTTAATTAGACCCTGTGTTATAAATATTCTATATTTTATTACAAAGTGGCCGATCTCGAAAATGTTCGAAAATTAGTTTTTTGCATAATTATATTCGTCTATTATGCACAAAAAACTCATTTTCGAACATTTTCAAGATCGGCCCCTACGTGATGAATGAAAAGCTACAACCATTACATTCTCAGATTTATTTGATTACCCTCAAATTGCGCAAAAAAATTGTTTAAACTTAAAAAGGTTTCGAGAAAAATGGTATCGTTTTTTTTTTTAAGCTAACAACAGACTTAAATTGCAACTTTATTTTGCTACATCTCGCAAACGGGGCTATCTTTTTTGAGTAAAAACTTTTTACTAAAAAAAAAACCTATTTAAAACTGTTAATTAACATCCAATAAAAAGATTTTCAAGATACAAACCAAAGTCACAAAGACACAGGGGAGGGGTTCAAAGACTGTCTAAATTGCGGTGACATAATAGTTGAACAGCCCCAAATAACAGAATGAGCACTTTTCGAAATTAGTTCATTTTGCTAGACTATTTTATCTGGCCAAAGTTTATTTTTTTAATATCATCAGGGTTATTATGATTTAAAATCCCACCAAACTTTTTATACACGGTGTATTTGAAAATGTTAAATAGGGTTCGAAATTTGAAGGGGTGATTCTACGTCAGAAAATATGATGAAAAGTTTCTATAAACATATGTCTAAAAATGCGTCGTAATGGAGCTACGCCACTTTGAAAATGGCTAAAAAATTCGGTTTTTATTTAATAACTCAGAAACCCTTTAAGATTTATCAAAGAGGTTTTGCACGTGAGCTAATCTTAATAAGGGCCATCTTCGTATGTTATTTTCATGTACTTATTTTAACCAGGGCGTGCGAAACGGGGGGGGGGGGGGGGGTTATAAATTTTTTGTCCCAAACTTTTTTCTATGTAACTTTTTTGTAATTTTATTTTTGGTATATGATTTCTCAGGTCAAAATACATAAAAAAAGGTACTCTCGCATTTTTACGAGACCAAAATCAAAATTTCTTTAGCCACTTTCAAAGGGGCGTAGCTCCCTTACAACGCATTTTTAGACATACCAACATCTCGTCGCATATAACTGACATCTGTTTTACGATTAACATGCCGGTTGACTACACTGTGCACGCGAAAAAAAATCACTTTTCTGCTTGCTGTCATGGTAACGAGCAGAAAAGTAAAATACTAAGAAATAGGTTATTATTTTGAAGTCTGAAAACTTCATTTGTTTTTGTAGAAATGTTAACTTTTCTATTAGATCGTAGAAAATAGTATATTACATAACTAGTGTGGAAAGTGACATATTTCACGCGAGTGGGAAGGTTTTTATGAACGAGCCGCTGGGCGAGTGAGGAAACCCCACGAGTGTATGAAATACACTTTCCAACGAGTTATGTACACTATTTTTCCTACGATTCCGAAAATATATGAAGTTTCTTATTTTAAAATTTTCTAATTTTTATTAATTTTTAAGAAAAGCAACGCACAAAATAATTATAAAGATCATACAAATTTATATATGTAGGTATGTCAAACAGGAAATATGATTTTCATTTAGCTTTAGTTTTCTTGGTTTTATGTTTAATGGGTTGCCTATTCCTAAATAAATGCAAACTTGAGTTTACTTATTAAATTAGATTTCTTTGGTTATGCTGCCATATAAGACAGTCAAATTGTACTGTTTTACATTTTATAAGAAAAATACTGTGTATTTTGATGTTTTTTATGTAATGTAACTAAATAAAAAATTAAGTATTAAGATCTAGACTGTCTAGACAGTAATGGTCAAAATAGTAACGCTATAACTATAGTTTCTATTTTTGACATGAAAAACAGAAATATTTGAATTAAAACACTTAAAACATATAAAAGGCTGCGGTGAAAGGTGGAAAATGATTTATAAAACAAGGTGACTAAAATTCGTAGAATCTACGAGGTAAATATCTAAATAAAATTAGGCAAACCTCCATACATAAATATCACACGAGTGTGATATAAAAATATCAAACTAATGCGATATGAGGCATTTTCTAAAGAACAAAAGAGTGTGCTAAATGTTATTTTCATAAGGGATCGTAGGAAAACAGTATTTTTTGTCATACTACTAACTACTATTAATGAAAGTAATTAATACAAAAACTTACAGTGCCTCCAAAATCTGTCAAAACAGTGGAAATGCCATCACGTTCAATGGTGGCTCTAATCTGTTCCGATCCGGGGGTAACATTGAACGGAATTTTCGATTTTAAACCATGGTTCATGGCCTCCTTTGCGATGCTAGCGCACCTACCCATATCTTCATACGAACTGTTTGTGCAAGAACCAATCAATCCCACTTTGATTTCATTTGGCCAACCATTTTTCTTGGCGTTGGCACCTAGTTTACTAATTGGCGAGGCTAAATCAGGGGTGAATGGTCCGTTGACGTGGGGTTCAAGGGTGTCCAAGTTAATTTCGATTACTTGATCGTATTTGCAGCCTTCGTCGGGGTTCAAAAGGACCTTTTGCACTTTGTCGGCTTCGGAGGCGATGTCTCCACGCTTTGTGGCTTGTAGATAATCGCTCATACGTTTGTTATAGGGGAAGATGGAGGTGGTAGCACCGATTTCAGCGCCCATATTGCAAATTGTTGCCATACCTGATAATATAAAAAAATACTGCTGGTAACAAAATAATACCCCTATTTTTTTGAAAAAAAAAAAAATACAATTAAAAAAATGTTTCAATTTTTTCAATGTTTTAAAATGTTTTTTGCCCTGGGGCTCTTACGTCACCCCGATTTAAGGAACCTACTTTCGTTCCAAAGCGTTCTTGAGCTACCATGGTCAAAAAAAAATATCTCCGGACGGACAGATAGACAGACAGGTAAAAAGCCAATAACAGTTTTTTACTAACGCAAGACTTTCCTCGGAAAAAGTAATTATTAATGGTTTATTAATATAGAATACATCACATTTTGTGGCGAGTCGGTAATGTTAATTAACGAGCATAACGAATCAGAAAACCTCAAACCCAATCCCGAAAACTGTATGACCTATAAGCATTTTTCAAATAAAAATACTTTTGAAAAGTCCAAACAATATTTAATTCTATAAACATTATGACCTTTTGGAAATCTAAAGGTTATACATGTTTTTTACATACAGTGCGGTCCAAAAGTCACCCCCCCCCCTTTTGAACGAGTCGAGATATCGACTTCAAATTTAGAACTCTTAAATAAGACAACTTAAACTATCTTTTAGCATATATTTGATATTTTCAGCTCTTAAAATGTGGGCAGGGGGCATGGGGGGACATTTTTTTTAAATGGAAAGGGGGGTCGTGTGATACATCATTTTAAAGCTTATAAAATTCTCTATTTAAACTAACATTTTTAAATTTTTTAAAAAAGTTTTTAATTTTTCAATTTTTTGTGCTAAAACATTCGATTTTTAAGTTTTTTTTTTATAAATTTTTATTTATGTCAATTAAATTTAGTTTAAAAGTATAATTAACATTTTTTTATGATGAAATTAGGCATTTTTAAAAAATTATTTGTTTTTTTTTAGAGGAATTTTGACATTAATACCCATTTTCAACCCCATTTTATACCCAATTTTTTTTTTTTAATTTAAAAATATGGAGTTAAATGGAGAATTTTATATGCTTTAAAATGATGTATTACACGACCCCCCTTTCCATTTAAAAAAATGTGCCCCCATGCCCCGCTGCCCACATTTTAAGAGCTGAAAGTATTAAATATATGCTAAAAGTCGATATCTCAACTGGTTCAAAAGTTAAGAGGGGGGGGGTGACTTTTGTACCGCTCTGTATATCAAGAAAATTAAAAAAAGTATGTAACCTAACAGATATGTTTTCCAAATTTGGTGATAAGCTTTAATATCAAGGGGGACCCCTTTTAACCAAAGCAATTTTTTTCACCCCCGCTCTCGAGGATGGAATGGGGTGTTTTTTTTAGATTTGGATTCAGCATAAAAAGTTACATAATTCACCAAAAAAGTTTGTTTTCACCTGTCAAATTAGGCTGTTAAATTCACAGTAAATGGTATATTGCACTTTCCAAATACTTTTAAAATATAAAAAAAAAATAACAAAAAAAATTACATTTTTTTAAAAGAGCATTTTTGAAAAACAAAAAATTAATAAAACAAAGTTTTTTTTTCAAAAAAAGTTTTCAAAAAAATTACGTTAATCGGAATTTTCTTTCAGCATTTTTCGATTTTTTAAAAAGTTTAACCCCCATAACTTTTTTGTTTTTGGGGGGATTACTTTCAAAAACAATAGGGATCTTCTCCTTATTGAACATTTATATTATTCCTAAAAATTTCAATACGATGGGATTATACGTTCTTGAGTTATCGTGTCCACAAAAATCGTGAAACCAGACAGACAGACGGACAGACATTTGAAAAAAAAAGTTGCTTATTTTTTCATGAAACAAATTTATATCCAAGACTTTTTGTCTAGGGTGATTTTTGAAATTTTTTGAAAATTCGAAACTACCGTATATTATTCTAGCGCTGGCGCTGTGAATAATATAATAAAGATAGTTTTGAAAAAAAGGGGTCCCTCTTGATAATAAAGCTTATTAGCAAATTCAAAAAATCTTTTACGGTTTTTGAGATATCTACTTCTAATAAATTGTTAGAAGTAGATATCTCCGGTATAAAAAGTCCACACGGTATAAAAAAAAAACAAAAAAAACAGTTTTACAACTTTTCAGTGCCCTTTTAAATTCCTGACTTTTGTCTGACTAAGATCAACCTTGTAAAATAAAATAACATACCAGTACAGGAAATCGAGTCTACTCCAGGTCCAAAATATTCAACGATAGCTCCAGTACCTCCTTTCACAGTCAAAATATCAGCAACTTTCAAAATAATATCTTTTGGTGACGTCCAACCTCCCAATTTACCAGTCAGTTTAACACCAATCACCTTCGGGCATTTTAACTCCCAGGGGATATCTGCCATCACATCTACTGCATCAGCGCCACCGACACCGATGCACAGACCTCCCAAACCACCTCCGTTGGGAGTGTGGGAGTCGGTACCAATCATCAAAAGTCCAGGGAACGCGTAGTTTTCCAGGATGATTTGATGGATAATTCCAGAGCCTGGTTTCCAGAAACCCACTCCATACTTATTACCGGCACTTGCCAAAAAGTTGTACACCTCTTTATTAAGGTCTTTAGCTCTTGCTAAATCTTTTTCCCCGCCTACTTGGGCTTCAATAAGATGGTCACAATGGATGGTCGATGGTACAGCTACTCTTTTCAATCCGGAAGAAATGAATTGCAACATTGCCATTTGGGCGGTAGCATCTTGCATGGCAACGCGGTCGGGTCTCAGTCTGAGGTAGGAGGTACCTCTTTCAATATCCTGTGTTAAGAATAAAAACATAAACCAAACTCAAAGATTTTGAAATTTAAATACAATATTGAGAAAATTTTGAATTTAGTTCCATAGTATATTCAACTTCATTGAAGTTCCCACCAATAATTGACATTTAAATTCCAGGTTTTGTCCAGGTTTCCCAGGTAAAAATTATTAAAATTCCAGGTATAGTAAAATAGATTTAGTATATAATATTATTATTAAAGAAAAAAAAAATCTGAAAAAAAATTTTTCTCAACAAAAATTGTTTTTTGAGAATTTGTTTTTCAAAATTTATTTTTATTTTTTTTTCTTTTTTCAATAACTAACATTTTTTAATGACAAAAATATGGATAATTAACAAAAACAATCATCTTCAGAAACGACCATAGGATGTTTCGTTCAGTGGCAAGCCTATTTAGCTTTCCAACAGTATCAATAGTTTTTGTCAAGTCACAAACATGGGTGTAGCCAGATATTTTTGCAATATTGGTAAGCAAGTTTAGCTCTGCAATCAATTTTGAAAAGAACTTTCTAGGTCACGCACTTTTACGTTAAAATTTGAAAAACAATTTATTAAAAAAAAAAACTTTTTGACAGAGGAAATCGGGAAATCTCAAGTTTTCGTAATTTCCCAGACAAACAGAACTTGCAGACATGTAAATAATTTTATAAAATCTATTAATTAAAATAATTTTATTACTTTATTGATATTACAATTATTGTAATATCACATTATCATTTTTACAGTAGGATGCATTTTTCAGAACCAGCAATTTCTAAGAATTTTAAAAGCAACTTATTTTATAAAACTGTAAAGGGGGTAGGTGAAACGCCCTGCGGCGCTGAACATGATGTTTAGCGCCGCAGGCGAAAATTTTTAGAAGTCTTGTTATTGCGTTTCCCAGACAACTTAGAATTTGACATGAAATAATTTTATAGAATCTACATGTATAAAATTGTCACATAATCACACAATTGCCAATAAAATTTAGTGCCGCTGGCAATTTTTTTTTACAGTTCACAGTTTTTCAGAGAAGAAACTCTTAAAAATTCGAAAAGCAGATTATTTTATAAAACTTCAAATGGGCAAAGGAAAACCTCTCAAAACATAACCTTTAAAATTAAGCGCCGCAGGCGAAAGTTTTTAGAAATCCTAATTTTTTACATATTTCCAGACACCTCAGAATTTGAAATGCAAATATTTTTATAATATCTATTAATTAAAATCACATAATCACATTATTGGTAATAAAGTTAGCCCCTTAGGCGATTTTTTTTTCAGTTTTTGAATTCGAAAGGCAAATTATTTTTATAAAACTACACATAAGTAAGTGAAACATCTCAAAACATAAGTTATTATGCTTAGCGCCGCAGGCGAAAATTTTTAGAAATCTTTTTGCATTTCTCAAACACCTCAAAATTTGACATGTAAATAATTAAAAAAAAATCTATTAATTAAAATATTATTATCACATAATTGCTAATCAAGTTTATGGCCGCAGGCGAAAATGTTAAGAGTTAACAGTTTCCCGGATAAGCAAATTGTTTTATAAGACTTTAAATGGGTTGGGTAAACCTATTAAAATACAACTTATTATGTTTAACGCCGCAGCCGAAAATCTTTAGAAATATTGATGCTTCACATTTTACAGTTTAATGGATCATATTATTTTGTAAAATATATTAACAAAAATCCATACAATATGATATCAAAATAAAGGCATTTTAATGAGAAATAAGATGACATAATAAAAAATATACCATTCCATTAAAAAAAAGTCAGATGTTACCCACCCTAAGATGACCATCCTGTATATTTTAAAATATTTTTAAAATGTGCCTTTTTAAAACCATACAACTTCTTCCATTAAAGTTTGGATACTTTACTATATATCGACCGACTCGGCTTCGTTGAGACACCCTGTATATATCTTTTTCTAACTCGATTATCTCAAAGCGTCTAGCCTAAACGAAAAAGTCTGGGTCACCCTGTATATGCCAAAATAAAAATTAAATATAAACATAAATACGTGATAATTTTATATACTTTAAGGTGCTGTTGCCAAACAGAGGATAAAAATATTTTTAAATTAATTTTCGTCAAAACATTTTTTGATTTGTTTATTTATAACCAGCATATCATTGTGATAAAGTCGAGTCAGTGGTTATTAGGAAATATTTACTATAAACAAAAAGACATTTTTAAAAAATAGGAAATCGTTTCCTTTGATACCAGTGTAGTTAGTGTTGCCGCCTAAAGCGATAGTTATTGCCGATAAAGACCACTCGTATCGCAACTACGATGCGATAATTCAAAAATTATCGTCTCGCACAAACAATAACGAGAGGCCTCTCGTTATCGCCCAAAGGTATTACCTCTCGCGATAACGATACTTATCGTTCCAGCGTAAAAGTTGAATATTTCAGCCTTCTAGTATTAGTTAAATGAATTTGACTCAAATGTCACATTTAAATTAAAATATGTCAAACATTACTAAAATGCATATATCTTCGTAAAAGGATATTTTGCTGCATATATGTGACGATTATAAAAGGCTTTTATCTTTTAAAATCTTAACGCAGGCAGAAATTGCTTCAACATTATCCTATTTTTATAGCAGATTTAAAAACGTATAAACGTATAAAAATATGAACAAATGGCAGTTGCACTAAGTACATAAATAGGCTTATAGTAAGTACGGTAGTATCTGACTAATACGAGGGGTAATTAATAATATAATAATAATAATAATAATAATAATAAACTTTATTCATAAATTAAAATGAAATATTCACAGGAAATACACATTTTGAACATGAACATTTGTCATAAAGAAAAAAAAGTATAGAAATATAAAGTACCTACACAAGTAAAGAGCAAACACAAGTAAAATACAAGTAGAATACAAGTAAAATAAATAATTTAAAAAAAATAAACAGAATAATTTAAATTACATTAAAATAGTGAAAATACTCTAAAAATAGTAGTTTATCCCGTGTAATCACTTAACTGATACGGTTCTAATTCAACCAAAAGCTGAAAAACTTTTCTTTTAAAGGTGGTAAAGTTTTGAGTTGACTTAATATTATCAGGAAGTTTATTGAACATAGATATTGCAGAATAAAAGCTTCCTTTTTCAAAAATAGTTAATCTATGTCTAGGGATAATATAGTTGAAGTTTCTGCTACTTACTGTTGTCATGCTATTAAAAAGCTGGCAAAAAGGAGGCAAAAAGACCAATCAATTTTAATAGTCTTTATATATTTTGCTTTCCCATTTTTACTTTCTCCTAAAGATAGTATTGTGAGAAAAAAAAGCAAACATTTTTTTACCTAAATCATCTTATTTTTTTCTGAAACGTCGAGAAAAATCAAAATGAGAAAGTAAAATTGGGAAAGCAAAATATATAAAGACTATTAAAATTGATTTTAAGAACTCAAATCTTACTAAGAGCAGCTCTGACCTTTTTGCCTTCTTTTAAATTACCCCTTGTATTAGTCAGATACTACCGTACTTACTATAAGCCTAGGAACTTAGTGCAACTGCCAGTTAATATTTTTATATCTGCTATAAAAATAGGATAATGTTGAAACAATTTCTGCCTGAGATAAGATTTTAAAAGATAAAAGACTTTTATAATGGGCTAATGTATGCTGCATAAGGTCTATTAAAGAATATATTTGCATTTTAAAAATTATTAAATTCAAAAATTAAATAATGACGGTTGTGTCAAATATTTTTATCTGAATTTAGGTGGCTTCAACATTCGACTGTACGATAGTTATCGCTCTTACTTCGGTCTCGTTAGGGGCGAGAGTACTCTCGTTATCGTTACAACGATACGATATTTTTCCACCTCTCGCTATCGTTTTGTTCAACGATAACGAGACGATAGGCCTTAGGCGGCAACACTAAGTGTAGTACTCGGAAAAAAATTGTTTGTTCAGAACTTTTGAGAAGAGCATCACACCCCCAAACGTTTTGGGTCCCTGCACTATGGCCCAGATGATCAGATTTTTGTCAAATAAACATAAAAATTGGTATTTGGGGTGTTGCAACACCGCTAAAATCGAATCCACATATGAAGAGTGAAATTAACATAAGGGCCTAACCCTCATTTTTTGCGAAATACGGTTTTTGCTTGAAATCACTCTAGTTAATACAACATCCTAATATGTTACTAGAAATGGCAAAAAAAATCATTGGAAAATAAGGTTAGGGGTGCAAATTTAAATAATTTGTTTTTTTGCCCCACCCAAATATTTACCGTTAACTATTCTTTATTAAAAAAGGCTTATGAACCTATTTAAAACTATAAAAGACAAGATTTTATAAAAAAAACATCTTATAATAAACCTTTGGGTAAGACTTTTTTTAATAATTTGCTTTTTTCCCCACCCAAATATTTAGTTAACTATTCTTTATTAAGAAAGGCTTATGAACCTATTTAAGAAATGTGTTTTTTTTCTTAAAAATTGGATAAGAAACAGCAAGTATATATATACTTATAAGTTAGTTAATTAACTAAATATAAAATTTAAATATAGCAAAACTGACAATTTAAGCAAAAAATCTTAAGTCAAAAATAGTAAGATGTGACCTCGGATGTGACATTGCAAAAAAAAGCTATGCATTCTGCATTTATTAAAAATGTAACAAATATTGCGTCTTAGGCGATTTTTTTTGCAAAACTATTAAACATAGCATAAGATTTATAAAATTAAATTTACAATTAAAAAAAAAATCAAATTTCTCTGACTTTTTATAAAAATTTGACACTTTCCCTGGACTTTAGAAAAAATGGCCAAATTCCCTGACTTCCAGATTTCAATTTCCATTTCCCTGACTGGTGGGAACCCTGTATAAACTGTTCAGAACTGCTTCTGGCCAATAGAGGTTTAATATTTGGACATGAAATAACCAGTAAACGGTAGTCCAGAACGGATTATAATGTATCCTGAATAACACTAAGTGTAAGTGTAGGCCTTATATCCTGGGCACTGTTCCCATCTGTAACAACGTGAACTTATTCCTCATGAGGAATATTTTTCTCAAGGGGGTAAATCTAACCTCCGATTTAAATTTAGATAATAAATCTGCTTATTATTATTATTACTAGCAGAACTATTCGTTGGTATTATATATTATTATATTATAGGAAAGAGAAATATTTAAAGGTCAAAATAAGAAAAAAGGTTTCTTTACTCTATAACATATATCCAAAACCAAATGGAAAGGGAGCTATAGGGTTTCAAAAATTGTATTTTTATGTAATAACTAATGAACCCTTTGTGTTATAGCAACAAGGTTTTGCATGTGAACTATCCTTAATAAGGCCTATCAGCAAATGGAATTTGCATGTAGGGACACTCAAAATGGGGGTCTTATCACTTAAAATTATTTATTAAAAATAATTAATGCCAGTTCAATTACTGATATTGACATAACATTGACATAACCTAGATATCAAGTTTTACAATTTAAATAAAACACAGTATACCTTATATTTATTTGTTATTTAAAATTATATATGTTAATATTTGAAATAGCATTAAAAATAAATTGTTCAAGTGCAAAGAAAACCCTACCAATGTCAAAAAAGTCAAAATCTAACCTAACTATTTTTTATATGATTATGTAATCAAATTCTGCACTTTGCATTTAAAACGATTTTTCAAAAAAAAAAAGTTGTTTTTGTTAAGTCCAGAACTTATCTATCAATGTTTTGAGTAATTTAAATTAAAAATAAGATCAAAAGGTCATAAATTATCATAAAAACTAAAATATCCGCATATTTCTCAATATTGCAGGAAAATAATAATTTAAGTTAAATATTTAACTTACCTGAGATTGGGGTTCATCGATATGTGAATATAAAACCTTTTCAGACAGAGTTAGAGGTCTGTTTAACCTCTTTTTAACTACTGATAAAGTTTCAGCGAGTTCATTGTAAGGCAAACAATCTTGGTCAAGTCTGCTCATAGCTGTTTTGATTGAAGCCGCAGCTAAAGGGCTTACGGAAAAACATCTTAGTTGTATTTCGTTTAGCAAAACGCTAAAGGTTTTGCTACCCTAAAAGCAAAAAAATCATATCGAACATACATGCTGATGAAAATTTTTAAATAGGTACATTTTTTTAAGATATCTTGATAATATTACATAATAAGGAGTACTTGTTTAAGTTATTTCTCGTGACCTGTTAATTACCATGCCGGCAAATTAAAACAGAACAAGAAAAGCTAAAATGGAGGTAAAAATGAGGTTATATAACTAGGTTAATATTTACCTGGCGATGCAAAACTCGCGTACAGTACGCCATGGTTGCAAAAATCCTTAAACTAGCGCAAATTTAATAATTGTAGCTTAGAGGTACTACAACGTGAAACGTTTCTTTACTTTGATCTTCTTTGGACGTCAGTTGAGTGTTTTTAAGATGTGCGCACGCAACTGAGAATTCTAGGCCACTTAAACCGATGTTGATTTGTATAATCTAAATTTAAATATAAAAAGGTTTTTAATAAAAATCCACTGTTATCTTAAATTTCTTATGAAAACATGTTGTTATTAACTCGTGCTTCTGACCAAGAACTCAAATCTCTATCGAAAAAATACCTACTTTTAAAATGGAATTTTTTCATACCTTTGCATTATTTTTATTCTTTATCAATTCTTACGGTAAATAATTTACCAAAAAGCAGCAAAGTGGTAAAATTTTAATTATTTTTGACAATTTCTTTAACAATTTGTCAAAGTTTTGACAAGAACTCAGTAATGCAAATTTTTATTCGTAATTAACGTATCTTGAATAATTATTTTGCATTTTTAATAAAAACTAATGATTAAAATAACGATGATACGTCAATTTTTAAAATAATTTATAAATTATTTTAAAAATTGATTTAGATAGGCAGTACTTTATACAACATCTTGTATAACGGGCTGCATACATGTGGTGCTTACAACCCACAATAAATACTGCTGTATTGTTACTCCCCCCCAAATTATGACAGATGCAACTCGCATCAGTGAGCATAGACTCACTGCCCCAACTTTCAATTCAGATTAAATATTTTTTTAGATAAATGAGCCATAGGCTGCGCCTGTCTCTTAAAGACCCAAACAAACTATTGATGATGCTGTATTGTAAGTTGTCTAAACTAGATATTATACTTTTATTATTTTCTTCTTTTTGCTGGGGCTTTTTAATAAAAATTGATGATCACAATGATAACGATATTATATCAACTTTTAAAGCAATATCGCCGATTTCATTTTTTTTTAAACTGACTTTGGTAGGCCGCAATTTATACAATAGTTTATAAAACAAAATGCATGTGCTGCTTACAACCCACAATACATTCTGCTGTATTGTAAATTGTCTAAATCCGATACTATATATTTTTATAAAATATTGTGGGGCTCTTGTTTTCTTAAATACGTTTTTGCTTTGAGAGGGTGCTCACAGATCAGGAAAAATAGGGACATCAGGGAAAAATTAGGGAATTAAATCAACTGTAAAAAATCACGGAAATTGAAAACAGCTACTGCTCTACATAATAATTTATTATGTAGAGCAGTGGCTTGTTTTAGTAGTAATTTATTATTAATAAATTACTACTAAAACAAGCCGTGAAGATATGTAATGCTAGCATTGCTACGCATTCCATTATATACTATTCACAGTTAATGGTAAATTGCTAGGCTTGCCATACGTCCATATTTAGTACGGAGAGTCCGTATTTTTGATGCTCTGTCCGTACTGAAATTTATGTCCGTAGAATGTCCGTATTCAAACGTTTGTCCGTATTTTGTCCGTACTTTAGACATAAAACAAACGTAAATTAAAGAATTTAAGCAAATTTAATTAAAATTAACAAAAAAAATAGCCTGCGGCGCTTTTTCCTAGGCTTCTGTTTTTATTTAAGAAAAAGGTACAAAATCACCTTGAAAGTTTTTAAATTATGTGGAATGCAGTAGAATTTTTTTTAATACCTTGGGCATTGACTCTGGAACCGCCCTCGACAAAATACCATAAAACCTTTGTTATACGAAAACAGGGCCGTAAAAAAAGGAGGGAGCGCCCCACCAGAACGAGAAGTAAGCGGCGGCAAAATAAGCTAAACGGTCATTCTTTAAAGCATAGGAGCCGACTTGTGGGGCCAGGGACCATGCCCCCTAGGCCATAACAAGGGGGGGGGGCGGCTCCCCTTTGGAATATTGTCTATACTAATATTATAAAAACTTCACAATTTTTAAATATAAATATTTTCATTTTTTTTAAATTTTTTAAAACTTTCTAATTTTTAAATATTTTTGTTTTACTTCAAAAATTTTTGCCCCCCCCTGAAATTTTCTATGCTATGCTTAAAGGTATATATTTTATTTCCACAGAGTTTTTGTAAAAGAGTCCAAACTCAATTTTAAATAATAAAATTTAATTTTTAAATTCAAATAGACCATTAAATTTGATTTTTTTCCTGCTGCGCTATTCTTTTTTTTTAACTAAGATTGTAAAACTTTAGTTTTACAAATCGGCCCTATGTCACCAGACTAATCAAATTTTACTTTTAACTATACAAAAAAATATTTGTCCGTATTTTCAACAAAAAAAAATATGGCAAGCCATTTTCCCAAAATTTGAAAAAATTTAAATTTAAAAAAAAAATAAAAATAGATTAAAAAAATTTTCAACAATTCTTTTTTTTATTTTCTTTTCGCAAAAAACGAAAAAATTATTTAGAAATTTTTTTTTTCAATTTTTTTTTTAACAATTAAAAAAAGAGATCGTTTTTTAAAAAACAAAAAAAAATACAAGAAAAAAATGTTATTCGAAATGTCCAAACATTTAAATAGAAGTTTTTTGCACAAGCCGACTTACCCAAGAAGCAATATCCACAAATAAAAAAAATAGTTTTCTTTTTAAGAAAAACAAAAACCAAAATTGGCGATTGGATCCTGGGGTTGTGGGTTCGAGCCCCACATAGGGAAGTATAACTTGTGTCTGTCTGTCATTGTCACTATTGTCCTGTTGTTTGGGTCTGGGATTTCTGTATTTGTATATGGTCTTATTAATGTCTTTTTTGGTATAACCGTTCATGGTCCTTAAACTAACCAAAGCCTTGACCATGAACGGTTATACCAAAAAAGACATTAATAAGACCATATACAAATACAGAAATCCCAGACCCAAACAACAGGACAATAGTGACAATGACAGACAGACACAAGTTATACTTCCCTATGTAAGCGGTATCACGGATAAAATAGGTAAACTTTTGAAGAAGTCAAATATTAAGCCTATATTTCGGTCCAACCAAAAATTAGGTCAATGTTTGACTTCAACAAAAGACAAAATACCCCTGAGTTCAGAAGGCGTATATAAAATACCCTGCTCCTGTGGTACGGTTTACATAGGTGAAACTAAGAGAAAAATTTCTACAAGACTTCAAGAGCATGAGCGCAATATAAGAAAGAAACAAATTTCCTTATCGGCAGTAGCCGAACATGTACATGAAACAGGTCATAAAATCAATTTGTCTGAAACAAAACAAATATTAACAGAAAACAGAAAAATGCCAAGGAAGATACGGGAATCGATAGAAATCATCAAGCATCCTAACAATATCAATCGGGACACTGGTTACCACTTACCTGCAATATGGAAGTCTTTGATAGGAAAAACCTCGTCACTGGTGAATAACCACAACTCGTCATAAATAGTGACACAAGTTGATTCGAAACTTAGTTTTAGATTAATCCCTGAAGATGTCTCTAGTAGTAAGAGACGAAACGTCGGAAAGTGAAAATCCATTAACACGGTCTAAACCCGAAAGTGAAAGTTCTTTATATCTTAATGGCCGTGAAAGCTTAAAATCTAAAAAAGTAAAACAAACAAACAAACAACCAAATTGGCGATTTTGGGAAATTAGAAACTACCGTATAATTTTATTTTTTATTTATTTATTTTATTTATTTTATTTATTTTATTTATTTTATTTATTTTATTTATTTTATTTATTTTATTTATTTTATTTATTTTATTTATTTTATTTATTTTATTTATTTTATTTATTTTATTTATTTTATTTATTTTATTTATTTTATTTATTTTATTTATTTTATTTATTTTATTTATTTTATTTATTTTATTTATTTTAATTATTTTATTTATTTTATTTATTTTATTTATTTTATTTATTTTATTTATTTTATTTATTTTATTTATTTTATTTATTTTATTTATTTTATTTATTTTATTTATTTTATTTATTTTATTTATTTTATTTATTTTATTTATTTTATTTATTTTATTTATTTTATTTATTTTATTTATTTTATTTATTTTATTTATTTTATTTATTTTATTTATTTTATTTATTTTATTTATTTTATTTATTTTATTTATTTTATTTATTTTATTTATTTTATTTATTTTATTTATTTTATTTATTTTATTTATTTTATTTATTTTATTTATTTTATTTATTTTATTTATTTTATTTATTTTATTTATTTTATTTATTTTATTTATTTTATTTATTTTATTTATTTTATTTATTTTATTTATTTTATTTATTTTATTTATTTTATTTATTTTATTTATTTTATTTATTTATTTTATTTATTTTATTTATTTCATTTATTTCATTTATTTCATTTATTTCATTTATTTCATTTATTTTATTTATTTCATTTATTTTATTTATTTTATTTATTTTATTTATTTTATTTATTTTATTTATTTTATTTATTTTATTTATTTTATTTATTTTATTTATTTTATTTATTTTATTTATTTTATTTATTTTATTTATTTTATTTATTTTATTTATTTTATTTATTTTATTTATTTTATTTATTTTATTTATTTTATTTATTTTATTTATTTTATTTATTTTATTTATTTTATTTATTTTATTTATTTTATTTATTTTATTTATTTTATTTATTTTATTTATTTTATTTATTTTATTTATTTTATTTATTTTATTTATTTTATTTATTTTATTTATTTTATTTATTTTATTTATTTTATTTATTTTATTTATTTTATTTATTTTATTTATTTTATTTATTTTATTTATTTTATTTATTTTATTTATTTTATTTATTTTATTTATTTTATTTATTTTATTTATTTTATTTATTTTATTTATTTTATTTATTTTATTTATTTTATTTATTTTATTTATTTTATTTATTTTATTTATTTTATTTATTTTATTTATTTTATTTATTTTATTTATTTTATTTATTTTATTTATTTTATTTATTTTATTTATTTTATTTATTTTATTTATTTTATTTATTTTATTTATTTTATTTATTTTGTTTATTTTATTTATTTTATTTATTTTATTTATTTTATTTATTTTATTTATTTTATTTATTTTATTTATTTTATTTATTTTATTTATTTTATTTATTTTATTTATTTTATTTATTTTATTTATTTTATTTATTTTATTTATTTTATTTATTTTATTTATTTTATTTATTTTATTTATTTTATTTATTTTATTTATTTTATTTATTTATTGCAGCAATAATACAGAGTCATGGAGAGCCCCAAATAAGCTATTGCTTGTGGCTGGGGCTTTCCATTAATTTTGAAACAAAAATAGTTATTTATGGTACTAGTGGGTAAAGTAAGATATTGCCTATGAGAAAAATTAACCTGCGAGGCGTCAGCCAAGCAGGTTAATTTTCGAGTGCCATACAAGTGCCATACAAGGTTTTATCCAATAAATAGCTTAGGAATTTATATTTTTATTAAAAATTTTAATGACATTTACAAGAAAATAATTTGACAAGGGACAGTTGAGTGGGTAAAATAAATAAGTATCCACTCAATAAAGTAAAAGCCACGCGGGGGTTATTATTGACTTTATCTATTTAAAATAAAGCTGGTAATTGTCTTATTATCTGTATGTGTTGGATAAAATAATATATTGATTTCTTCTGCCAGATTTTCTATTTTCTTACATCACGGCCATCAATTATTATACTATTCTAGCGCTTGTGTCCTAGACAAAAATTCTTGAATATAAATTAGTTTCATGAAAAAATAAGAAAATATTATGGGGGTTAAACAGAGGGATACCGCATAGGAATTCAGGTGATTTTTTTTAATTTTTTTTTTAAATTAAAATTATCAAATTGAACAATTTTGATTTTTTTTTATTTTTAAATTTTTTTTTTCTCGGAGGAACCCAAATAGAAAAGTCGTGAAGATACCTACCTTAGGTAGGTAGGCTACCTACCTATGTAATCCGTGTAAAAACGGTCCTGACAAATCTTATCAAAATCCTATGGGATTTTAATGTCTAATAGTTTTCGTAGGATATGATGGCACCGAGAATGCTATTTTCGTAAGATTTCAAAGGAATGGTTTGGACTTATTTCAAAGTGACGAAAACGCTACCAAAGTTTATCAAGTTAATGGGATATTTTCTAAAATTTTCTACTTTATTGATGCCATCAATTTGATGGGATTGATTTTATCAATTTGATGGGATTTTCGTTTCGTTTTTTGACAGGTCTCAGGTCTCAAAAAGTCTCAAAACTTTTTTGTGTTTGTGGGGATTACTTTCAAAACCAATCGGGATCTACCCCTTGTAGAACCTGATTTAAATCGGCATTTATTATCCGTGTCTGAATTATACTGCAGTGACTCATTTGCGAAAATGTGCTAAAAAGTGAGGATCATACCAGTTCGGGTGCGGTTCGCGTAATCCCGTCTGAGGGGAATCCCTTATACGAGAGCAGTAAAATACGTTTTAGGTATGAGTCACTGCAGTCTAATTCAGTCACGGATAATAGTACTACTAAGAGTGCCAATGTATTGAAATCTTCGCGGAAAAGTTAAAATCTATGACCATGTTATTTCACATTTCTCGACGTTTTAAACAATTCTGTCGAACATTTTTTTTTGCGTCCGTCTGTCTGTCTGTCTGTCTTGATAACTCCATTTCTAAAAAAGATATCGACAATCGGTTTTTTGCATATTGTTTCTTATCATATTTCGAAGAGCTAATTAGATTTTGGGGGTAAACGATTGGGGGTAAGGGGGTAAGAATGGGGAAAAACTCCTATTTTTAGTGTTTTTTAATTATAATTAAGTTAATTATTATTGTATTTTATTAATTTAGCACTTATATAAAAGATTTTTTTAAATTGCTCAAAAAATGTTATAAACAATTTTTTCCTAAAATACATTGTTTTCGAGATATTAGCGTTTAAAGCAGTAAAATGTTTTTTGGCATAACTCTCTTATTTATAAACCGATTTAAAAAACTATATTTCAAATAAAAGCCCTTTTTAAGCCCTAAAAAAATATTGTACACAGTTTTTGCTAGACTATAACGTTTTGGCGATACAAACTTTCAAACTTTAATAAATTATGCAACGCACAGGTGTATTAATGGTTGCCTATTCAGATAACTTCCTGTTTCATAACGTTTCAAATTAGTGCCTAGTGCCGATGTTTTGACAAGGTGCTTGCAACTGTTCAGCTGGTTTTCTTAAAAATTTCAAGTCGATCGGATTATTCGTTCTTGAGTTATCGTCTTCACAAAAACCGTGACATCTGACGGATGGACGGACATTTGAAAAAAAACTAGGTTGCTTATTTTTTCATGAAACAAATTTATATCCAAGAATTTGTTGTCTAGGACTATTTTTGATTATTTTTTACATCCAAAAATATGAAAAATGTTTCTATAAAGGTTGGTCCGGAAATGAGCCCTAAGGGAGCTACGGTCTTTCGAAGATGACATATTAAATGGGGAGCAAGAAAAAGCAATAATAAAATTCTAATGCTGCAGGGTGATTCTTAATTTAAAACTGAACAAAAAAGTATTCCACACCAAAACACCTAAATTTAATATTAAAGGAGTAATAGCTTTTTAAAAAGTAACGTTTTTGGTGGCACAAAATGTTACTTTCTCTTAATTGCATTTTTTTTTGAAAAGGTTGCTCGTACAGTATTACACTATATGATATTTTTTATGTATTTTTACTTAAGAAATCTGTATTTATTACAAAAAAACCAAAAAACATACACATAAAAAGTTTGGGGCAAAAATGTGTTAAGCCTCACATATTTTGTCTGTCTAGGCAGGCCTCTAAATAAATTCAAAAAAATAAATTAACATAAACTTATTGCCCTTATTAATACTAGTATACATGCAAAAGTTCGCCACTGTAGCTTAAAGGGTATCAGAATTATTAATTAAAAACCTTATTTTTATTACAATTTTAAAGGGCCGTAGCTCCCTTAGGGCTCATTTCCGGACGAACCTTTATAGGAACTTTTTTGTTGATATTTTTGGATCTAGAATCCCATGTTTTGGCATACCAGTTATTGATCACCCTGTATATTATTCTAGCGCATGCGTTGTCAATAATATAATAATCGTACTGGCTTTTGACTAGTGTTGCCGCCTAAGGCCTATCGTCTCGTTATCGTTGAACAGAACGATAGCGAGAGGTGGAAAAATATCGTATCGTTGTAACGAAAACGAGAGGCCTCTTTCACGTAACGAGACCGAAGCGAGAGCAGTAAGTATCTTACAGTCAGAGACTGTCTCAGACAGTCGAATGTTGAAGCCACCTAAAATCAGATAAAAATATTTGACACAAACGTTATTATTTAATTTTTGAATTTAATGTTTTTTTTATGAAAATATATTCTTTAATATGCATTATGCAGCATACATTAGCCCATTATAAAAGGCTTTTATCTTTTAAAATCGTATTGAAGGCAGAAATTACTTCAACATTATCCTTTTTTTTTATAGGAGATATAAAAATATGAACTCCTGAGAAAGTAAAAATGGGAAAGCAAAATATATAAATACTATTAAAATTGATTTTTAGCACTCAAATCCTACTAACAGCAGCTCTGGCCTTTTTGCCTTCTTTTAAATTACCCCTCGTATTAGTCAGATACTACCGTACTTACTATAAGCCTAATTAGGTACTTAGTGCATCTGCCAGGAGTTCATATTTTAAAAATAAGACAATGTTGAAGCAATTGCTCCTTGCGATATGATTTAAAAAGCCTTTTATAATGGTAACATATATACAGCAAAATATCCTTTTATGGAGATATATGCATTTTAGTAATTTTTGACATATTCTTTTAAAATATGACATTTGAGTCAAATTATAAACTAATATTAGAAGGCTGAAATATTCAAATTTTACGCTGAAACGATAAGTATCGTTATCGTGAGAGGTAGGCGATAACGAGAGGCCTCTCATTTGTGCGAGACGATAATTTTTGAAATATCGCATCGTAGTTGCGATAAGAGAGGTATTTATTGGTGATAACTATTGCTTTAGGTGGCAACACTACTTTTGACAAGGATTATCCCATATAAAATTCATTAAAATAATATTGTGTAGGCGTTAACGTTAACTTTGCTTGATTTAATTTAACATGTCTAAAAAACTGGGTCGAATGTAAATCAATTACTATTTTTTAAGTCTACAAATTGCAAACAAAAATTTAGATGTTGTAGATATTTTATATTTTAATCTACATATCATACATGTAATACTAACTTTTTTGCCACACGTAACATTACTTAGATTTATTAAATCCAGGGCATTGGTATAAGGTCATAATTTATTAATTTTTTTAAATAGTTCAGTAGACGCACATTGGGGCAAATTGAATTTCTAGAAGAACAACATTCCAACAACTTTAGTATTAACCGAGGGACTGACCGCGTCTGAAATTTGTACAAAAGAGTTCCTTTTATTGAGCTTGCCACCCTAATGGAGCTCTCTACAACTAGAATTATGTAACAAAAGACGTCTACCCTATCTCTATCTCATTTGTGCTAGACTTTCCAGCCAACCAAATAAATACTGTATTTGTTTTTCATACAACAAATACAGTATTTATTTGGTTGGCCGGAAAGTGTAGCACTGAGTGGTACGAACGAACATAGCTAATGTGAATCTGTAGAATAAGATAATTCTACTAAAATTTAGATGGCGCCAGTAATTTCTTTAATAAAAATTAAATTGTTACACTTTTCGCCCGGCCAAGTAAATATTGTATTTGTCCAACAAATAACAAATACAGAATTTGTTTGGTTGGGTGGAAGTGGGAGTGTATGTATGTCTTCTATCCTTTTTGGGTAGAACTTTTGTCCCTGTCTAATCTAACGGGAGAAATCCCCATTAACAAAAATAAACCCAATGAATACTAGAGCCTGTGCTCTTAATAGCTTACTAAGCAGAATTGAATCGCAATTTAACTATTTGTTATTTTAAGATATTATAAACATAAGGTTCTATACAGTTGTTTTATACTTTATACTTTACTTCTTCACGTATAGTCAAAGTGAAATAAAGCGTCTAAAATCTACAAGGGTGTTTTATTTCTCCCCATATCCAATACCTTTTTGCAAAGAGTTCCTCAGAGTTCCTCTGAGTTCCTTCGGAGTTCCTCGGAGTTTTTCGCAGTTCCTCGGAGTTCCTCCAGAGTTCCTCCGAGTTCCTTGGGAGTTCCTCCGAGTTCCTCCTGTGTTTCTTAAGAGTTCCTCTCTGGAAGAGGTAATTTTTGGCAAATAAGCCATAGAAATTACCGCTATACAAGCGCTACTGCCAATAAAATAGTGGTTTCCAAAAAGAGCCTTTTATTTGTGCAAAACATTTCATTCGTATTTTTGTGTTTTTTATGTCAATATAAATCAATTTTGAGCAAAAACAAATTGTCGGTCTATCGGTCGGTTGATCTGTCGGTCGTTCTGCCAGGCAAATCTTGTAGGCACAGGGCCGTAACCAGAAAAAAATCTAAGGGGGCTCAGCCCCCAGGGAGGCACCTCAAAAAAGGCTTTGTCCCTGACGTCCAAACATCTAAGTAATGTTTCTACCAAACATGGCGCCCTTGCAAAAAAGAATTGGGGCCCAAAGGTAGGTGACTTAAAAAATACCAGGGGGGCTCACCCGAGCTATATGCCAATATTTATAATGTGGATGTTTTGATAAGGTGTTTGTAACGGCTCATCTAGTTTAAAAATAAAAACGTTAATGCGCATGGGTAATAAATAATAATTGTTTCTGACTTCTTAAGAGTTCCTTCGGAGTTCCCCCGGAGTTCCACGGAGTTCCTCAGAGTTCCTCGGAGTTCGTCGGAGTTCCTCCGGAGTTCCTCCAGAGTTCTTCAGAGTTCCTCCAGAGTTCTTTTGGCTTGTACAAAAGATTTCCTCGCGGTCAGCTCCTCGGTATTAACTTAAAATAATCTTTTGATAACAAAAAAAAAAAATAATTTAAAAAATCTAAATCTAAACCTAAACCTAAATCTAAATCAATCTAAATCAATTTTTAAGGGGTTATAATTTGTAAATTTTAAAGAAAAAAATTAAAAAAAATTAAAACCAGCTTAAATAAGCTGTTGATAATGTAAAAAATAATTGTAAAAATCTAAAGCATAAGGGGATAAATTTTGGGGGTAAAATATTGTAAATTTCAATAAAAAATATAAAAAAAAATATATTTTTAATTTTCACCACAAATTCTACGACCACAAAAACCCCTATATACCGATTTTAAGTCGGCATGGTTCATAAATGCCGAAATTCGCCATTTTAGCGCCGCCATATTGAATTTTTAAATTGTCGTCAAAAATTCATAATCTACGACCTCGTCTACGACTATTGGCGCCGTCATTTTAATTTTTTTTATTTTGACCAACATTTTTTAATTTACACAGAAAAACCCCAGATAACGATTTTGGTTCGAATATGCCATTAATGATACAAATCGTCCGCCATATTGCCGCCGCCATTTTTATTTTTTATTTTGACCAAAATTTTGTAATCTACAACCCCAGAAACCCCCTGATACCGATTTTGGTTCGAATCGGCCAGAAATGACACAAGACATCCGCCATATTGGCGCCGCCATTTTGATTTTTTTAAATTTTGAACAAAATTTTGGAATCTTTGACCCCGAAAACCCCTTGATACCAATTTTGGGCCGATGTGAAAGCATAACTTGAAAATCTACATGTTGACGCCAATACAGGGCGGGGCAGTGAAACGGCACGATTTAAATAAATCGCAAAAAAAGTAGACTTATTTAAAAAAGTTGTTTTATTCTACATAAATTAGGTCTACGTAAGTGGAAATTATTACTTTACATAAAAAATAATCAATATTTGAATATGGTGATGGACCATGACATAACATGTCACTCAGATGACATAAGCTTCACGCGTACGATCATCCTGTTTGTTTTTTCACGGTATACCGTCTTTTTTCTTTGTTGTGCTTGCAGTGGCTTCAAAGTTTCTAACCCAAAGGGTCATAGCTTTACGACATGGCACGGGTAAATTAAACTCACGACGAGCACTAACAAAACTGTCGGAGTTCTTGTAATATGCCTTTACAGCAAACGCGCATTGCGCACTGGACCAACGCCAAGGTCAAGTCCCCCACTCTTATAACCCCCCACCAAGCTTGCCAGCCACATCTAAAATTGTGCCGTTTCACTGTCCCATCCTGTAAATTTATACCGTAGGGTCCAAAACCCCCCTCTTAACTTTTGAACGATTTGAGATATCGGCTTCAAATTTGGAGAAATTAAATAAGAAAACCCAAATATCTTTTAGCATATTTTTTATATATTCAGCTTTTAAAATGTGGGCAGGGGGAATGAGGGGGATTTTTTTAATGAAAAGGGAGGCCGTGCTATAAATCATTTTAAAACATAAAATTCTCTATTTCACCATATAGGTACTTTTTTATTTTTTTTACATTTTTTTGTGGGTTTAAAATAGGATTGAAAATAAGGTTGAAAAAGGGTATTTTGGTCAAAATTTCTTTAAAACAATCAAACAATTTTTGAAAAACTAATTATTTTATGTTGCAAAAACGTAAATTATACTTTTAAACTAATTTTAATTAATATAAATAAAAATTTACAAAAAAAAACTCAAAATGTTCACTTTTAGCAACAAAAAAAAAATGAAAAATTAAAATCTTAAAAAATAAAAAAAAATTAAATAAATAAATAGTTAAATAAATAAATAAATAGTTAAATAGATAATTTTATAAGCTTTAAGATGGTGTATCATGCGATCTCCCTTTCCATTAAAAAAAAATCCCTCCCCATGCCCCCCTGCCCACATTTTAAGAGCTGAAAATATTAAATATATGCGAAAAAATAGTGTGGGTTGTCTTATTTAAGTGGTCCAAATTTGATGTGGATATCTCAACTCGTTCAAAAGTTAAAAGGGGGGGGGGTGACTTTTGGACCGCACGGTATAAAAGTACAGAGTGGGGCAGTGAAACGACACAATTTTAGATGTGGCTGGCGAGCTTGGTTTTTGGACTTTTAACCTTACTTAAGATTTTTAAATGTAACTGTATCTATACAATTTTTTATGTCTATATATTTAAATTTTTTGTAAAATTAACGTGTAAACAGTCTGTTCCCTGACAAGGCCCGCCCTGATGATGCTTCACAAGGGAGAAGCGAAAGCACTTGGCTGATTTTTATCTTTATTTATTATACCGAAATACAATAGGGGAAGTCGGGGTTAACTGGGCCGCTTTTTTTCATATCGAGTTTTTGAAAAACCTGTAAACAATTTTCAAATATTTTCTATAGCAAAAGGTAGATTAATACTATAGTTAGAACATATTAATACTTAAGACAAATATTATTTATATAAAAAAAGTTAATAACGATAAACCAGTTAACCCCGCTGGACCAGTTATGGCAGGGTTAACTGGACCACTACTCAGGGTTAACTGGTCCACTAACAAAAATGTATTGTATTGTAATTATTGTGAATAAAAACGATTTGAAATCAAATAAAATTTAATTCTAACATTAAAATAGACAACAAAATATGTTAAATATTAGATATATCTGAGGGTTAACTGGTCCGGGGTTAACTGGACATGGCCCAGTTAACCCCGAACTAATTAATATTGACATAAGTAGTCCAGTAACTGTTAACCCCTAACCAGTTAACCCTGAGTGACACCACTAAATAAAATCATAAAATTTTATTACTTAGTAAGATATTAGAAGACGGAAATTATGCAAAATAATTAATAAAATACTCAGTATATTAGGTAAAATATTAGTCTAGATCCTCCTATTAATAAAAAAGTATTAATTAAAAAATAAAAGTTAAGGTAAATACCCACTTTTCATCGAAAAAAATTAACTTTCTTTACTACAACTTACACGTGGACAATACGGTCCGTCATAATACTTTAAACAATACTACTAACTAAATATCACTAGAATTTGCCCTAAGGCAAAAATACTAATAAAAAAAGTTGATAAAATCCAGGTGGACCAGTTAACCATGTGGCCCAGTTAACCCTGACTTCCCCTATCTACACTTTTTTATTAAATATATACGGTATACACGTCTAATCCACACAAAATCAATTGTTTTGTTTAAAAGTGTGTCACTGTTACAAAAATTAAAAATTAGAGGTGTGATCTATATACCTAGACATGCGTACCTACTACGTATCTATCTAAACAATAACTCAAAATTTACAACTGTTACATAAGGTAGTAGTTTTGCAATTGGTAATCGCCAATTGATTTAAGTTAACAATGTGGGTGGGTATTATAAACTGTACCTAATAGTATATTACACACCGAGTACGCGAACTTATTTTTTAGTGCACGGGAGTGCTTTATTAACGAGGTGCAGCCGAGTAAAAAAAGCACTCGATATGCACTGAAATGGTTTGCGTCGAGGTATACTATTTTTGCTAAGACCTAACACCTAAACATAAAAAAAAACGCAAACATTAGCTTAAAATTATTTTGTCAATTTTAGGTTATGTATTTGACGTTTACTGATTTTCTGATATGTAAAATCAGCTGATCGTTACTTCCCAACCGTTGTCATAGGCAACGGGCGGGAAATAGGCGCCAACTACTAACTAGGTCGTAAGAAAAAAATGTTTCCGATGCGAACAACTGGCCATCGGTACCATAATTGTAAAAGAAATAGTAAAATTCAAATTTTATATTATAATTAGGGGAGAGTTGGCCAAAACGGGATAGCTAACGATATTTGGTCTGAAATTCTGTAATTATGCTATTGATGTCTACTATGTTTTAACTGTAACTTCCCCATTGACCCATTTCTATGTTTAGGTATAGTTATTGCTGAATATCTTGACGATAACATAGGAAAGTCATATTGAAGAAAAAAACGTAAAGTATCCCGTTTTGCCCACCTGGTCGGGTAAAATGGGATGGTGTTTGAATGTAAATAAAAAAGATACTAAAATGAGATATATTCATTAAATTTAAAAATGAAACATTGCATTAGACTTATATCTTTAATAAAAATACAAATTAACATCAACACCGACAAAAATCGCACGAGTATGGCTCACCATCATTCTCTACCCCGGCGCAAGCTTCGTGAGCCCAAAGTCGACAGTCCTGGCACATTATCCATCCGTCGTCCGTCTTCGATTTAGAATACAGTTCTGTACAATAAATGCAACTTTCGTCGTTGTTCTCTTCTTCTTCTTCTGAACTGCTGTCTAGTATCCAGTTTTACCCGACCGCTTAGTATCCCATTTTGCCAGACGGTACATGTCCAAATATTTTTCAGAGTTTTCCCAACAAAAAAAAATAGATGACATATTCACAAATGCCACAAAATATAGTCAATTAATTACAGAATCATTAAAAATACTTACCGTTAATTAATTGCTGGTTGAAACTGAAAAATTCTTGCTTAGTCACTAACGAAAACAAATAGCACAACCTCACTTTTTGAAGTTTCACTTGTCACTCACCACAGATCAAAAATTTATCAAAAGGTTCACCTGCTACACTTAAAGAAACCTCATTTATATCGATTAACACTACCAGTCGTCAGATGGCATTGCTTATTTTGAAATTTTGGCCGGTATCCCGTTTTATCCGACTATCCCGTTTTGGCCAACTCTCACTGACATTCAAATAAAATAAATTAACTGGTCTTTACTAGACAAATAAGTCAGGACTAGGACTAACTTTTAAGTAATTTGATTGGACTTTTTAACCTAACTTTCTTAGAACAAATGCATTTAGTATGAAAATTTATTTTTCTGACAAAAAAAATATACATATTTTTCAAAGGATATCACTTATTTTTGATTGAATGAAAAGTCCGCCCGAGTTAACTCGGGTAAGCTGAAAACAGCCAACCTTTTGACAAAAAGGTCAGCCATACTGGTCCGCCATTTTCTAAAAATAAATGTTACCCAAATATTCGTAATCAGCGCCCTCGAAAATCCCGGTATACAATTTTTTGGAATTTTGTCCACGTTTTGGGAATTTAGCCCCATATGGCACCCTAGTATACATTCTTCTTCTTCAAAATTGATTGGTCTTATACCTAGTATACATAGTTTATTTACTTATGTAATAGTGAAGAAGAATCAACTTCATGGTTGAATGAGAGTCAGTCATGCTTATAGATTTTATGGTCAAGTGCAATCATACGCACCTAAAATTAATAATTTAAATTCAGATTACTTCTATATCGAGAAAATTTATTGACATAGGTCAGAATAGTAATTATATACCAAGGTAGAGAAGACATTTTTTATAGCCGAGCATATTAAATCCCGAGGGATTTTTAGAGTGCGGGGCTATAACAGTCTCCTCTACCGTAGTTTATATATTAGCTTTTTCACTACTAGCACTATTTAACTATTTTTATTCAGATAATAAAATAAATTATCAACAGAAATGATATTTCTTGAAATTTTCATAAATATCAAGTAGTTTGATCAACGACGTTTGCTCAATAAAATACCTTAAACTGACGTTTAAAAATTAAGTTTTTTATGGTATGAAAGAGAAAACTAGGATTTAGCCAAAGAAAATTAACCCACAAGGCTGGAGGTGGAGTGGGTTAATTTTAGAGAGGAAGTATTATAATATGAGATCCTATGACAGGATTTTATAGAAAATTTCTTGCCATTACTCCCTCCACATATCTGCTCTTGTGAAAGAAAATTTCCCAAAGACATAGAATAGTATATTCTATAACTAGTATGGAATAGACAATACTCCGTGCGAGCGAAAAGTTTGTCATACGAGCCGGCAGGCGAGTATGACGGTCCCGCGAGCGCGGAATGACTATTCCATACGTATTGTAGACTATACTTTTTCTTCGACTGCAAATATGAAACACTGTATGGCTTTAAACTGCGGACAAGTTTAAAAACAATTTTTTTTGTGACTCGACATTCTAAATGAAACAAAATATATATTTTAAATAAAGCAATTAATGTTATTTAATAATTTTATCAAATCAGTACTTAAAAAAGTTTTTATTTAATTTTAGCACAAATTTACAAATTATAATGCAAAAATTGAAGTTTATGTCAGATTGATGTGACAGATATCAGGTTTTAATATTTAACAATAGATGGAGCAGTTTTAATTTTTTAAACTAAATCGATAAAAAACTGGTCAAATATCAAGAAAAACTAATAAACTTAATGTAATTTTAACGCAAAACTTTAAATTGCATTAAATTATTCAATATTTCATGGTAAAATATATATATATTTTTGTAATTTTGCTACAGTTTTCTTTACTTTTTTAAACAAGAGATGGCACTACGTGTGCTCATTCTAACACTTGATACGGAATATTCATACCGTATCTAGAGTAAGAATGGATTCATTCTGTGTTTGAAAAGTGTGTATATTTGCTTACATTTTAAAGCAGTCGTAGAAAAAATCCATACTAATCCGATGATGTACATCAAAAATTAGCAGGCTAACTAAGTATAGTCGCTATAGCGATTGAACAGTACTGTTCAGTTTACATTATTCCAAAAAAAAACTTTTTAAAGTCATCAATATTTAATCAATACATAGAATTTAAAAGTTTTTTTAGTGGAAGAAAACAATATATGGCGCCACCTATAGCCTCAGCATTAAACTGATTTCCCAGCCACGTACAATTTTGATGATTTGACCAAAAACTGACGTCTTGTCGACGTCTGATAGGCGTCGTATATATGACGTCGATAGTACGTCGGGGACGTCATCTGGTTTGCTGGGGCCTACTTAAGTTGACATGATAACTCAAGAAAAAATTATCCGATCGACTCGAAATTTTCAGGAAAAATCATGTTCTGTGAGTGAAAGATCCCTATTTTTTTTTTAAGTAATTCCTACAAAAACAAAAAAAGTTTGGGGGTTAAACTTTTAAAAAAATCGAAAAAAATTAGAATAAAAAGTCTGATTAATCTATTTTTTTTGGAAAAAATACTTTTATTTTAAGGAACAATCTGCATAATTAAAGAAAATATATGTTTCAGTGTAACCGGCTGCCATCCGAAAGGTCTCAGGTTTGGATGCCCATCCTCGGACTTTTTTTTAACTTTTATATTTATTATGCGTTTTAGTTAAACCATTTTAATTTGCGTAAAATAAGTAGGTATTTGGAAAAATGATCCACTGTGAATAATTTAATTTTTAAATGCGTGCTAAATGCTTGCTAAATGTTGGTTGTTTAAGCTGAAATTTAGCACAAATTTAAATATATGCATTTTGCACGTGTACCAATGGTACACTGTACCATATATATTTCATTAATCAAAATCTTGCCTTTTAAAAATATATGTAATTTTATTTCTTTTTCAATTTTCAACTCAAACCCTAATTTATTATTTTTTTTTTGAGCTAAAATTTTGCACACAATATAATTTTTATATTTTTCAGGGCAGTAAGGGGCGGGTTCCCCGAGAAAAGAAAATTTTTTAAAATCATGTTTTTTTTTATTATATAAAATAAAATAAAAAATACAGGGTGTCTTAGCTAAGACAGATCAATCGTTTTTTGGCGTTATTATTTAAGCTATCGAAATAAAATTGATGTCCGTCAATGTACATCCAAAAATCTATGTGTTCTTTAACATGTTTTTTACTAGTTTTTTTTTCTAAGACGCAATATTTTTAACTACCGATTTAAATACTATTTTTTTCAAATTATTATAATATTAAACTATTCGTCAATTTATTTACATAGGCTAGGCAAATCATAATAATATTAAATTATTTTTTAATTAATTTCTCTATAAAACTATGATTTTATTTAATATTTTTGTTTTATCAAAAACTGAGTTTCACTTATTTTGATTGTAGTTAAGGGTTGAACGAATTAAACATTAAAATTATAAATGTCATATAAATTGTCAAAATTAAACAACTAAACATTAAACAATTATAATGTATGGCTAACGGAAAAGTACGTACTGGTACTGGTACCAAAAGAGGCTTAAATGATTTTTTTTTCACTACTAGTTTTGGAACATACCATTATTTATCATGTTTTCAGAATGTGAAATCAATTTTCTTCACCTATAGCAATAATAATTTTTTCTGTTCTAGGAGTAAATTTAATAAAAAAATTGATTTTTGTCACTTTAGATGTTTCAGATCTTTGTGCAATTTTTACTAATTAAACCCAAGAAAACAGATTTAAATAACTTTTTATTTATTGAATATAATTAATTATAATTATTAACAATTAATACAATCAATAATTAGCTAAATATAATGAAAAAAATTAAAAACCAACTAAATTTTTAAACGTTATTTCAAAGTCTTTATTTGAGCAAATGTCATTGATCAAGGTTACTGGATTTTCATAAAAATTTCCAGAAATATATGTTCTGTTAATATCTTATTTTATTATTTGAATAAAATTAGTTAAATAGTGCTAGAAGTAAAACAACTAATATTAAACTACGGTAGAGAAGACTATTATAGCATCGCACTCTTAAATCCCTCGCTTCTACGCAGCTCGGGATTTAATACGCTAGGCTATAAAAAATGTCTTCTCTACCTTGGTATATAATTACTATTATTCAGATTAAAGTGTTAAAAAATACAGTAGTTTCATTTAGGAAACAGTTTGGGTCTTTGAAACCCTTAACCACTGATGTTCATAAAAAATTTATTGTGATTTTAATAAAATAATATATTAGGATTATTTCAAATGAAATTATTTATTATTTGAAATATTATTCGATCAATGTACAAAAAATAAAAATATTTTTTATATTTTAGTATTTAAATTAAAATTTCCTATAAAAATTGTATCAAATAAGCTATATCTCGAAAACAAAAGCTAATAGAAAATTTTTGTTTATGTACACTTATAGCTATTTGGGTGTACATTGACTGACATAAATTTATTCCAATAGCTTTAATAATAACTTCAAAAAACGATTGATCTATTTTAGCTGGGACACCCGGTATACAGTATGGAATATAAAGCACTATACACATTTACGGATTGTTTCAAGCCATTATTCATAAAGTTACTTTCGGATAAATGCAGTTAACATTAAGTAAGATACATTATCGTCATTCCAAATCAAATTGTGTATTACGAAATAGGTGCAAGCGCCTCATACGATCGCGGCCATTCTTTTCGATTACACAGGCCCACAAAAAAATTGTCTGTGCTGGGGTTGAGAGCCACCTATTCTTATGTATTTTGAGATGCTAAACATGAATCTGTCATAAAAAAGGCACTTTATGGACTCATTTTTTTGCTACACTGAAATTTCAGATGAGACTTTCACAATTTTAGACAGTTTTTTCAGTACAGCAAAAGAATGCGCACATGAGTTGCCTTTTTTATGGCAGATTCGTGTTCAGCATCCCAAAATACATAAGAATAGGAGGGTCTCGACCCCAATAAAGAGTTTTTTACAAAAAAAGCTAACTGTTTTAAAGAAAATAGCTAATTAATATTAGGCACTTTATGCCCAGCCAGCCTTTATAGAAACTTTTTTCATAGTTTTGGGTGTAGAATCACCTATTAAATTTTGGCATGCCAGTTATGAGCACCCTGTATATTAATATTATATCATATTATGATATCGACCGGCATTGTTCTATATCAATTTACCACATGTTCTTCTCCTAGTACAAAACTTAAAAAGCTGTAAAAATTTGTTTAGTCCCCCTAAAATTTTAGTTCAAGCTAATTAGACGAAAAAACGACGAATAGAAGAAATAGTTTATAAAGTTTGGAAATTTTGGTTGTGGACTCCCAGTATGAATCCAAATACACATCCGAAGAGTTTTCCCCCACCCTCCCCCGATGGGAGCTTCATCCCCTTTTAGTAAAAAAAACACCCCCAAACGTGACCTCATGACGCTTTTCTGCATTTTTCTCGTAAACCGTTACTCCGACGAGAAAATGTTAAAGGACTTATTATATTCTCCATTCAATTTTGCATAAAATTTGTGCTATAAAGTCTTTGTGTATCTCCCACCCAACGCTCAAAAATGACATTGGAAAATAAGCATATTTCTCAGCGCGAAGACAAAAACACTATCCCAAAAAATTAAATTTTTGAAGCATACTAAGAAGAAGACTTTTTTTTCGACATGGGCTTTCTTAAAGCATTTTTTCCTAGTTCTGAATCTTTTTTCAGATTTGGGCTACAATTTTTATATACAGGGTGTTTTAGAAAAAAAACACCTTTTTTAAATGATTTTATGAATATTTTTAAATCAAATTCCTGTCACTTATAAAAAAAGGATGTGCTTTAAAGACTTTGAAAGATTTTCTTAATTATCGACCACCATTTTTTTACAGTAAAAAAAAATTTTTTGCTGTCAAATTTTCAAAAAAAAGGATTTTGTTTAAAAACAAAATACAGTTAGATAAATGCAGAATGTTTTAATTCCCATTACATTTAAATGATGCATCTTTTTAAAATTTGACAACAAAATTTTTTTTCACTAAAAAAATTGGAGGTCGATATTTAAAAAAATCTTTCAACGTCTTAAAAGCACATCCTTTTTTATAGGTGACCCGAATTTGATTAAAAAATATTCATAAAAGCAAATTCCAGTCATTTAAAAATGTGTTTATTTTTTCTAAAACACTCTGTATACAAAAACTGTGGGGTCCTAGCCCAAATCTGAAAAAATATTCAGAATCTGGAGAAAAAATGCTTTAAGCTAAGTTATGTCAGAAAAAAGTGTGCTTCTCGGTATGCTTCAAAAATTTCATTTTGTGGGATAATGTTTTTGTCTTCGAGCTGAGAAATATGCTTATTTTCCAACGTCATTTATAAGCGTTGCGTGGGAAATACACATAAACTTTAAACAATAAATTCTATGCAGAATTTAATGGAAAATATAATAAGTCCTTTAATATTTTCTTGTAGGAGTAACGGTTCACGAGAAAAATGCAGAAAAGCGTCATGAGGTCACGTTTGGGGTGAGGACTCTTTGGATCTGTATTTCTCTCCTACTGGGAGTTCACAACCAAAATTTCAAAACTTTATAAATTATTTCTTCTAAAAAGTCTAATTTGCTTCAACTATTTTACTAAAAGTCCAGTTTGTTGTCAAGACTTTTCCAAAATCAGCCTGATTGATTGGCCTATTTGGGTTATAGTCTAGTTTAATAATTATTGTGCGATTATTTACAATTTTAGGTCCGGTCTGAACTGTTTAGGCCAAGGACCTCACGTTTACTCACTCGATTTTTTAAAGACAACTTAATAGTGTTTGCTATGCGAATGTTCTGGTTTCAAAATGCGACAAATTATAATATTTATATAATATTATGCAGTAGGTTAGTCCTAATAGATTTTTTTGGACGCTCCCTAATTTTTTTCCAAATTGTCTAAAAAGGATACAGTGCGATTGTAAAGTGCCGAACAGTTTGAAAAGAAAATACTCTTCATTTGACAAGCCCATGTGATTGCTACGTACAACAGCTCGGTGGCCAGTAAAACGCACACAGCTTTCTTCCATTTTGCTCATCGCTAATGCCAGTTTTGCATTAAAAAGTGTTCGGCACTTTATAATGGCACGGTATGTTATAATACTATTCACAGCGCCTGTGCTAGAATAGTATTATACGGTGGTTTCGAATTTCCAAAAATCCCCAAAAAACGTCATAGACAAAAAATTCTTGGATACAAATGTGTTTCAGGAAAAAATAAAAAACTTTGAAAATGTCCGTCTGATGTCACGCTTTTTGTAACTAATCCAAAATTGTTATTAAAAGTTATGAACATGATCCGGCGATAATCTGGTTATGAGTGAGTTAAAAATACACACTGAAACATAAATAATAACTAATTTTTATTTATTTTTTTTAATAAATTGTTTTTTTTTTAGATTTTACAGTTTTATTTTCGGTATATTAGGGTGGGCTATTACAATAGATTTTTTCGAGCCTAAAGAAGGGGGCACAAAATGTATTTTTAAGGGTACAAAACGATATCTGTTAAATTTTTGATACACTACGATTTATGCATAATTACGCTCTGTGGTGTAAAACGGGCAGCGTCCCTTACTATCTTGCACAACTGGACGGAGTACAGCGTATAATACTATTCTAGCGCTACGTACTATGGATAGTATATTAAAATATATTAAATTAAATGTTAAATTTTCTTTAATTAAACATACTAGACTAGATCTAGATACAATGTATTTGTACACTCAGAAAATGCCATTGTAATTTTAATACTAAATTTTATTTGTAAATACATATTTGTTATTTATATCACCACCATTGGTATTTAATACTTTACTTGTAATATTAAATACTGCAATGTGTGTATTGTATACAAAATGTCATACTAACATAGAGACCGTGCTGGTACATTTGAATCCCCAAGCAATATTAATACTAGCATGTTATAGTAAAAATTACTGTAACATTTGGTAAAGCATATCACACTTATAATATGGTATACTTTGAGTTGCTGTTAAGTTGTATTACTGGTCTAGTTTAAAGTATATTTTGATTAGTAATAATATAAAGATTGCAATCACACACAATTACACACTGACAAAATAATCTATACTTTTTTTACTTTCCTCTGGGCTTTTCTCTGTATTATTACTAATCAAAATTTTGGTATTATTTACCGATTATTATTTTACTAAATACTGTAACATAATTTAAACTAGATCAATAACACAACAACTACAACTTAAAGTAAACTAAACTATAACTCTGATATAATTTACCAAATATTACAGTATTAATAAACACATGTTGCGTGGGGATCCAAATGTACCAGCACGTTCTCTATGTTAGTATGACAACATATTGTATACAATACATACCTTGTAGTATTTAATATCACAAGTAAAGTATTAAATACCAATAGTGGCGATATAAATAAAAAATATGTATTAGAAAATAACATTCAGTATTAAAAATACAACGAAATTTTCTGAGTGTATTATAATAACCTAATATAGGGTACGATTAGAAAATTATTACAATAAAATTTAAAAATTAAACACAAAAAGTTCTATTTATTAATTATAATTATTTTTGCACCAGATCGCCTTTGTACGCTAATTCAATAAAGCTATTGTTATTAACAAAATTGGCAAACCGTTTTGTTTAACCTTATGGAGACACCTCCCAGCTTTCAATAATTTTCAACTTTATTGATTAAATTAGATCAATTTTTTCAGGAGAAATGTGACCATGAGATTCAGGGCCTTGGAAAGCAGTAAAAAAATATTAAAATAGTATATTAAAGTACTAGTTTCATAACATACTTTATTACTTTACTTTAGAAAACTCGCCGCAAGCGGCTCGTTTTCTAAACTTGTACTCGTGCTCTAAAAACGTGTGCTTTATACAATTTTTTCTATTTTGCTCTAAAATTTTAAAAAATTTACATTTAAATTGATGACTGATTTAGGGATTTTTGTTTCGAGTTGGCATTACAGTTTTCGCCATGTTTAAAATTCTAAGAACAAATGATATTTTGATATATTTTATAGCCATGTCTTCTCTTTTTCACTGCAAGTACCAAGCCACAATTTTAACACGGTTAAAAATAACCTAAACACAAAATTTTGTAAAAAAATTAAACTTTAAAGCGACGGCGACATTTGCACGGAAAACGTCAAGCGATAGGTTTTTGTCTGTTGCCAACCCAAAAGAAAAAAAAGTATAGACCTCTTATGGGCCTATAAGAACAAGCAAAATGCGTGTGATTATGAGCTTATAAGAGTAGCAAAATAGAAAAAAAAAATATTTATAATTATAGTCGAGGTATTCATTCACAAAAATTAAAATTTTAAATAATAATTTTTAAAGTAAAAGTAAAAGTCAAAGAGAGAACATACACATAGTTATCATTTAAAAATTCTTGTGAAATTCTTGTAAAATAGTGAAAAGTCTAACGCCGCGGCGCACCGCAGACAATTTTTTTACAATTTTGATGGTGTTTTTATTTTAAATGTTATGGTGTTACAATGTGATAAAAATGCAAGAAAGTTCTATCGCCACAGGCAAACAATTTTACGAATTCCAGGCTTGAGTTTTACAAATTCGAATAAATAAAAACGTAAAAAGCCTAGCACTACATGCGAAAAAAAATTAAAAATTTGATAGTTTCTATTAATTTTAAAACTGTACTAAAAATTAAAGTTCTACAAAAATGCAAGAAAACTCGAGCGCCACAGGCATAATTTTTTACAATTTTTACGTTTAAGTTTTACCGTCTGAAAAAAAAACGAAAGGAATCTATAGCGCTATTTTTTTTTTCAAATTTAAAGGCCTGTTTATTATGAACTAAAAGACTGTCGACAGCGGACCTCCTTTGACCCCGGACTCTGGTGAAGCTTCCCCCACCCTCCCCCTGAATCCGGCCCTGATTGTAGGTTTAAGACCGCCAGAAACTTGTTCGACTTAACCTGTGCCTTTGATATAATTAGGGCCACTTGCAGCAACGGTGAAACTGGGCTTATAATTATATAGACTAAACTGAGTTTAAGTTAAAAATTCTGCGTTTTGATTGGTCGATCGTCAATTTAATCCAAGTTTAAAGCTAAACCATCGTTGGTGCAAGTTGCCTTTAATCACACATTATTAAGAAAATTATATTCATACATGATTCATGCCACATGAAACTAAAGGCTTTTAAATATTACATCGGCACTTAGTGCTACTAAGTGCCGTTGTATTGAAATCTTCGCCGAAAAGTCAAAATCTTTGACCTCGTTTTTTTCACATTTCTCGACGTTTAAGACCATTCTGAGTCGAAATCAGTAAAAAAAAATTTTGCGTCCGTCTGTCTGTGTCTGTCTGGGTGTAAACTCTAACTCCATTTCTACATGAGATATCGACTTGCGGTTTTTTGCATATTGTTTCTTATCGTATTCCCAAGAGCTGATTAGATTTTGGGGGTAAACGATTGGGGGTAAGGGGGTAAAAATAGGGTAAAACTTCTATTTTTAGCGTTTTTTGTTTATAATTAAGGCAATTATTACTGGATTTGGTTAATTTAGCTCTTATATAAAAGATAATTTTAAATTGGTCAAAAAATGTTATAAACAAGGTTTTCCTAAAACGCATTGTTTTCGAGATATTGGCGTTTAAAGCAGTAAAAGGTTTTTTTAGCATATCTCACATATTTATAAGCTGATTTCAAAAAAATATATTTTAAATAAAAGCTCTTTTTAAGCCCTATAAAAAATGTTATATAAAGTTTTTTGCTAGAATATAATGTTTTAAAGATACAGAATTTAAAATCAAACAAAACACCTAGTTTGAAATTGGCAAACTAGATTGCTCTAGTGTACAATAGTGCCGATGTTTTGACAGAGTGCTTGCAACGTTTCATCTAGTTTAATAATAGCAATTTAAAGTATCAAATTAGAACATATTAAAATTAATTAGAAGTAATATATTTAATGAATTAGCATAAATACTTTAGTCTTAGCTTAAAGCTATTACCTACTTAATTTTATTTCAATATATTTTTATATATATATTATACATATAAATATACATTTTATAAAGGTTGTAAAAATGTTTTTAATGGAAACATTGAAATGTTTTAATGTAATAAATCACTTTTAAATACTGTTTGTTCTAAATTTAATAATTAGAATTTATTTACATAATATCTAGATCATTTTCATAAAATTGTGAAAAGAATTAATTTATTCAAATTGATCAATAATTATTTAATTTAATTTAATCTCATTTAATTAATATGTAAAATTAAAATAGGCATTTAAATATTTAAATTTTTTATTAAAATAAAAGTTTATTTTTATTATTAAAATGGGATCATTGAGTTCTCGGCTGGGATCATTGTTAAATACGTTTTACTGTACAAGTAAAGCAAAACCGTGATACTATTAATATGTTTTAAGCCTCCATTTAAGAGACATAGTTTTCTTTACTTGCATATTTCTTAATATCGTAAGCGTCAAATAAATTTAAAGTTCTGGGCTGGGATTATCACATGAGGAACTCTAGAGGAACTCAGAGGAACTCTGGAGGAACTCCGAAGGAAGTCAGAGGAACTCTTTGCAAAAAGGAATTCTTTTGTACAAGCCAAAGGAACTCAGGAGGAACTCTAGAGGAACTCCGAGGAACCCTGGAGGAACTTCGAGGAACTCTGGAGGAACTCCGAAGGAAGTCAGAGGAACTCTTTGTACAAATTTCAGACGCGGTCAGAAACAATTATTATTTATTACCCATGCGGATTAACGTTTTTATTTTCAAACTAGATGAGCCGTTACAAACACCTTATCAAAACATCTTACCCTTGGGCGCCAATTTTTTTTGTAGGGGCGCCAAGTTTGGTAAAAACCCTCAGGGATAAAGCTGATTTTTTTCCTGAAAGGTATTTTGGGGTGCCAATTTTTGTTTTGAAAGGGCGCCAAGTTTGGTAGAAACTGTCAGGGACAAAGCTTTTTTTCTTGAAGGTAAATTGGGGGCGCCATTTTTTATTTTAAGGGGCGCCAAGTTTGGTAGTAACCGTTAGGGACACAAAGCTTTTCTTATGAAGGTATTTATTTGGGCTCCAACTTTTTTTTTTTAGGGGCGCCAAGTTTGGTTGAAACGGTCAGGGACAAAGCTTTTTTTGAGGGTGCCTTATTGGCAGTAGTGCTGGCACAGCGGTAATTTCTACGGCTTATTTGCCAAAAATTACCCCTTCCAGAGAGGAACTTTTAAGAAAAACAGGAGGAACTCCGGAGGAACTCCGAGGTACTCCGAAGGAACTCTAAGGAACTCTTTGCAAAAAGGAACACTTTTGTACAAATTTCAGACGCGGTCAGCCCCTCGTTAATATCGTAACCGTCACATATTAATGTTATCACGGTTTTGCGTTACTTGTACAGTAGAACGTATTTAACAATTATCCCATCCGAAAACTCAATAATCCCAGCCGAGAAATTTAAATTTGTGTGACGCTTACGATATCAACAACGATCTCATCTGAGAACTCAATGCGAGCTTCAAATATTTTGGGACACGTTTTCGGAACCCCCCCCCGTCTTAAACATATTAATGTTAAAACACCCCCTAAAAACATGTTTTTATATTATAGTAATTTAGGCAATGACAACACCTCGGAAAAGATCCATGGGGGGTTAGAATTTTTATTTTTTTTCCTTTTCAAAATAAAATTTTACAATCAAAATTTGGCGCCCACCTTGGCGGCCCTACCAAAACAAAACATTACCCTCACAAAAAAAAGGTTTGTCCCTGAGCTTTTCTACAAAATTTGGCTCCCCTACCAAATCAAAAGAAAAACACTAAAAAAAAGCTTTGTCCCCGAGCGTTTCTACAAAATTTGCCACCCCTACCAAAACAAAAAACTCCCCCCGAAAAAGCTTTTTCCTAAGCGTTTCTAGCAAACTAAAATTGGCACCACTACCAAATACCAAAACAAAAAAGAAAACACCCTCCGAAAAAATAGCTTTGTCCCTGAGCGTTTCTACAAAATTTGGCGCCCCTACCCAAACAAAAAAACACCCGCTATTATTTTAATTTAATTATTTTAAATAACAAAAAAATATAACAAATATAACAAATTCTTGGGGTGGTAAATACTCCCTCTACCCCCCATATCTACGTGCCTGTTTATTATAACCAAAGCGTTTCAAACGAGCTTTAAAATTATAAATACCCTTTTAAAGTACTTTAGTTATGCAGTGCGTGTTAAAAGCCATTCCCCCCTTAACTTTTAAAATATTAAAGTATTCTTTAACAAAACACCTAAATTTAATATTAAAGGAGCCTTTTAAAAAGTAACATTTTTAGTGGCACAAAATGTTACTTCCCCTTAATTGATTTTTTTTAAACGGTTGCTCCTACAGTGTTACACTATATGAAATTTTTTATTTATTTTTACTTAAGGAATCTATATTTATTACAAAAAATTCAAAAAAACTACACCTAAAAAAGTTTGGGGCAAAAATGTGTTAAGCCTCACATATTTTGTTCGTCTAGGCACGCCTCTGGATAAATTCAAAAAAATTAATTATTACAAACTTATTGCCCTTATTCAACTAGTATACATGCAAGAGCTCTTCGGTCTAGCTTAAAGGGTACAAGAGTGATTATTTAAAAACCTTATTTTTATTACAATTTTAAAGAGCCGTAGTTCCCTTAGGACTCATTTCCGGACCAATCTTTATAGGAAAATATTTTTTATCCAATACATACAGATAATAAGACAATTACCAGCTTTATTTTAAATAGATAAACTCAATATAAACCCCCGCGTGGCTTTTACTTTATTGGGTGGATTATTATTTATTTTACCCACTCAACTGTCACTTGTCAAATTATTTTTTTGTAAATGTCATTAAAATTTTTAATAAAAATATGAATTTCTAAGCTATTTATTGGATAAAACCTTGTATGGCACTCATGGGTATACCGATATTGTCCTCTTGTACTTTACTTTACCCACTAGTACCATAAATAACTATTAAAGTAGAATCATCTCAAAAATTTTTCGAACTTATTTCTGAATAACCCTGTATAGTCAAATGCAAACCATTACATATCTTCACGGCTTTTTTCTTTGTTTTCGTTCTACCTGCAGCAAGCTCTCACTAAATAATATACTTATAATTAAAAGGTGGGTACCGTCCAGTATAAGGAAATGTAACTTAATGAAATACAATGTAATATATATAAGATCGGTCCATTTACGAAAAAGTGAAATGAAAACAAATTAAAACTAGTCATGAAGATATGGTATGCTTCGCATAATATACTCTCCACAGTGGATATTACGTTCTATGATTTAGAGAAAGGGATAAGTCTTCAATGGAGCTCTCTACAACTAGAATTATGAAACAAAAGACGTCTACCCTATCTCTATCTCATTTGTGCTACATTTTCCAGCCAACCAAATAAATAGTGTATTTGTTTTTTATACAACAAATACAGTATTTATTTGGTTGGCCGGAAAGTGTAGCACTGAGCGGCACGAACGAACATAGCTAATGTAAATCTGTAAAATAAGATAATTCTACTAAAATTTAGATGGCGCCAGTAATTTCTTTAATAAAAATAATATAGTTACACTTTTCGCCCTGCCAAGTAAATATTGTATTTGTTCAACAAAGAACAAATACAGAATTTGTTTGGTTGGGTGGAAGTGGGAGTGTATGTCTTCTATCCTTTTTGGGTAGAACTTTTGTCCCTGTCTAATCTAACATAGGCTTTTTATATCCATATCCATCCATCCTATTTTTTGCGCGAAATTTAAATTGCCATTTTAGGATTGAATATATTACCAACTGTAACAAAAGTCCCTAGAAATTACTAATTTTAACGGTTTTACGATTTAAAAATAGAGTTAGGTAATCCGTTAACCTCGTTTAATTTTTAGCATCAAGTGTTTTAGTAGTTATTTATTTATTTGCTGTCTTAGATATGCTCTGGATTCGATTTTATATTTTTATAGATTGTATGGATGATATGCAGTAAAATAACTAACATGTGATTATACTGGAGTAAGAAGGGAATTTTATGTTTTTTAATCATTTATAATGCTGATAAATTTTGATTTGGAAGCAACTAACACGTGAAGAAGTTTTTATACGTACCGAATTTTTTTATATACTAGCGCATGCGCAAATATAATTACAAATTAGAAAAAAACAGAGGTCTTACAGAAGACTGGAAATGAAATATAATCAAAACGGGAGTGGACATGGTTGCAAGCCAGACAAGAACCACTCTTGGTGAATTGAGTAAGTAAGAGGGATCTGGCTAATTATCTCACTGAGAAAAGGCCAAAAAAAGAAGAAGAAGAAGAAGAAGAAGAAAAAGAAGAAGAAGAAGAAGAAGAAGAAGAAGAAGAAGAAGAAGAAGAAGAAGAAGAAAAAGAAGAAAAATAGAGTTAGAAATGGCGCATGTGACAGAGATAGCATTATTATTGTTGGCAAAGTTCATGGGCGGATTTAGGGGGGGGGGCATCCCTATAACCTTTTTTTTTATAAACGGATTTTTTAAAAATTGTTATGAATTTATTTATTCATTTATGAATTTATATCAAACAAACGAATGCTTTCTAAATAATGAGAATTTTATTTTTTTTTTTTGAAATCGCAAGTTATATCCCTAGTAACATTGAACTTGGACAAGTTTCTTGATCAGAGTACTTGACAAAGTTCTTTGTAAAGAATTGGACAACTCTTGAGCAAGAGAATTAATCAAGATTCTGTATCCAGACTTGGGCAAGACTCTGGAAGCTGAGCGTTTAGCCATACTTTGTCAATTCTGTTCGTCAAGTCTGTAGCAAGCAATTTGACAAGCAATTTGACAAGATTCTTGGTCAAGAATCTTGACCTACTCTAACAAGTACGATTTGATCATGATAGAGATCGCTTTTCGATTTCTTGTCAATTTTTCTTGCTATATTCTTGCTCAAGAATCTAACAAGCACTGACATTTTAGGTTATAGATCTGAAAAAAATTAGTTCGGCGCGCAGCGGCGGTATAAATCAAAATACGGAAAAAGTGACATTGTCCCTTTTAGCACCAACAAACAGATATATTTTTAAAGTTTTTTTTTTAATCAATATTATTTAACCCAAGCCTTTTCCTCTAATAAACTTAATTTTTTCTAAAAAATTTATATCAATTGGATATTCCGTTCTTGAGTTATCTTGCGTCCAAAAACGGGACAAGCAGACGGACGAGCGGACGGACGGACAGACAACTACACGGATTTTTGTTCAGAATTTACCTTTATTTAATTTTTTATGGAGTGATAAATAACACAGCCACACAAAAAGAAAAACAAGGTCCGGATTTTTTTAGGAGACCATTTTGATCTTATGTATTTGGCGAGGGTATTTTTGGAGAAAATGGATGAAAAATGCACGATATTTTTACAAAAAATGCACGATATTTGTAATGCAGAATAATGCAAAGTAATGCACACATTCTTGCAGACAAAAAAAAAATTTTCCGACAAAATTTTTGATGACTAAAAAAACTGACGGTTTTTACCAAAACTAATGCAAAATAATACAAAATAGAAAATAATGCAGATAATGCGGAATAATGCACAATAATGCAGAATAATGCACGTAATGCAGAATAATGCAAAGTAATGCAGGTACTATAGATGTAATGCACAGTAATGCAAATAATGTACGTAATTTACAGATAATGCACTTTTGTACATCGAATGCAGCAGTGATAGACCCCTCGGAATTTGGAGGCCCGAATTTGAGGTCAAAATAGCATCTTCAGGTGCAACCGGAAGTGGCACAAGCATGAAAATATTTTAAGTCGATTGGCCATATTCAAAAACCCCAAAGTAGCAAAATATCAGATTTTTAAAATTATTGGTTCTTCATAAACTTTTAATAGGCCACTTCCATGAATAACCTTGTATATCTTGTAAATGTTATTTTATACACGGCCGTGATTAATGGGCCTATTAATCACGGGTCTGTAGAAATAAACCGTTTTATAATTTAAAACGACCGTGGATAAAGTATAAAATTCCACTCGCGTATAATAGATATTAATTATTTGGGTGATTAGGTCACACTCATTGATTAATTGCATCTATTATACGCTCATTGAATAATATACTATTACACAATATAACGGGTAAATTTTTGAAATGGCCATAAATATACTGTAAAAATTACAGTATACAGGGTGATCAGTAACTGCCATGCCAAAATTTAAGAGGTGATATTACATCCAAAAAGTTTCTATAAAAGGTGGTCGGGAAATGGGCCCTAAGGGAGCTACGGCCCTTTGAAGATGACATACCGAATGGGGAACAAATAAGAGCATCAATAAAATTTTAATGCTGCAGGGTGATTCTTTATTTAAAATTGAGCAAAAAAGTATTCTTCACCAAAACCACTAAATTTAATATTAAAGGAGTAATGGCCTTTTAAAAGTAACGTTTTTGGTGGCACAAAATGTTACTTCCTTTTAATTGCATTTTTTTTTTTGAAAACGGTTGCTCCTACAGTGTTCCACTATATGACAACTTTTATGTACTTTTACTTAAGAAATCTAATTTTTTTTCCAAAAAATCCAAAAACAATACACATAAAAAAGTTTGGAGGAAAAATGTGTTAAGCCTGACATATTTTGTCCGTTCAAAAAAACAAATTAACATAAACTTATTGCCCTTATTAATACTAGTATACATTCAAGAGCTAGTCAACCAGAGTTATTAATTAAAAACCTTATTTTTATTACAATTTTAAAGAGCCGTTGTTCCCTTAGGACTCATTTCCTGACCAACCTTTATAGGAACTTTTTTTAATGTTTTTGAATGTAGAATCACCTCTTAAATTTTGGCATGCCAGTTATTGATCACCCTGTATATACATGTATATAGTACGTTTTTACTAGTGTATATAGTTCGTTTTCAGTATTCTGCTCGTCTAAAATATAAAAGTTTATAAACGCTTTTGCGTTTTAGATTTTTTCATAAATATCTGTAATCTAAAATAATTTTGGAGGATTTTGTAAAGTTAAAAACCATCGTATACTTAATACTTTTCTAGCACAAGAGCTGTAAAGAGTTTAATTCGAATATGAAAGCTAAAATACTTATACAATAATTGTTATGTAACAAATTATCGGAGAGGTCCTGCCTAAAATTGTCCAGTTGACAGAAAGTTTATGCCTACATTCCAAGATACTTATTTCAATTAATTAAACTATTATTAATTGACATAACTATATATAGTAGACTACTATTAGATAATATTTAAGATCTTTGTAAGATTCACGATTCTTTTAATAAAAGGTTAATGGAATATTTAGGCAGGAGTTATTTTAAGCTTTTTCCCCACTGCACACGGTTCACCTGGGCGATTTAAAAAAAAAAAAATTCCTGGACCCCTACATTTTTTGGACTAAAACATAACTGATGACATCAGAAGAAGAATACACTTTTTTAGACAGATAAAAAAACGTTTTTTTGAGTAATAAGGTGTGACAAAAAATCGCGATTTTTAAAATCAAAAACGCTCTCTGGCTTAAAAGTTGCTCCTTAGTAAAAAACAGTGGCCAATCAAAAATGAGCCAAATCGATAAATGTTTAGAGGTAGCTGAAAGCACTCAAACTTAAAAAAAAATCGGTACCTGTTTTTCGGATAAAAACTGATGCCGATAAAAATTGAGGAAATTATGGAGGGTTTCTTTGGTAATATTTAGAACCAATACTAAATGTAAGAACTAAAAAAAATTATATCCCCCCCTCCCCTTAAGTTAGAACATGAAAAAATCGCCAATTATTTGAAGATTTCGCGAAAATTTAATTTTTGCAAGTTTTTAAAAGTGCATAAAAAATAGTTTTAAATAAAAAATCTGCAAAATTTTATATTAGTATATAAGCATATATACATGTTAATCTACATGATTATACAGAAAACATAATTTTTTTCCTCAAGTTGAGTAAAAAAAATTAATTTCAATTAGAAACCGGGTGGATTTTCTGTTTTTTGCCTAAAACTTTTTTCGGTGTACTTTTTTTTTGATTTTTTGGTTGGAATATTTTTTATGTAAAAATACACAAAAAAGTTTCTGTGGTTTAACATCGCAGGTTTAACCGTTTTAAAGATAAATGCATTTAAAAGTAAATTTTTACGCATGAAGAACCAAAAATAAAAAAATTAAAAAATATAAAGCAAAAAACAAATATTTTAGTAATGAGGGGTTATTTAAAATTTAAAACATAGAAAAAGTTTATATGCACCTTGGTCAAAAAATCATTCCTAAGGAAGTCATGTCTTTTTAAATATGCCCATTTTCAATAAATTTTCGCAAAATCTTCAAATAATTGGCGATTTTTTTGTTCTTACTTAAGGGAAGGGGAAATATATTTTTTTAGTTTTCTCTCAATTAGTATTGTTTCTAAATATTACCAAAGAAACCCTCCAAAATTTCCTTAATTTTATATAGGTAAAGTACCTACCTTGATACGATTTTTTCTTTTAATTTTTTTATTCTTAATCTAATTGTGATATTACCCTGCAACCGGTAGCAAGACTTAGTAAATTTATTGAGGATTCTTATAAAGTGCATATTAAAAAAAAAAAAACGTTATGAGACAAAATTATATTGGGATTAGTTAAGAATTGTAAACCGTATCAAAGCTGAACCTGTTGCCAAGCCCTGATACAGCAGGTGCCGTACGTAGATACGATATATTTTAAGGTAGAAAATAAAATAATTATAATCGCAAAAAAATACTTTATTAAAATAATATTAAGTTTATATAATAATATTGTATTATTATTTTTTTACTTCTAAAGTACGTTGTATTTTATAAGATTTTGCTTGAATGTGTACAACATGCCTGTACGCTTCGTACCACCTTCGTTACTTAAAAATAGTATTTTCACTATATCTTCAAAGTTAATGCTAGCTTCATCCTTAATTTTAGGGAAAACAAACGTATAAGTTCCTTGTTTACGTCGTAGAAAACTTACACGAAATTCAGTTTCAGAATAACATTCTAAAACTTTGGCAGCATAATATATTACACGGCTTTTCTTTTCAAATTTTATCAAAACAAATGATTCATCTGTTACATCTAGTGAATTAAATTGATCCTCCAATTCAATTTCAAAATCTGAGTCATTAGTAAATTCATCAAGAAGATCTCCGTCACATGAACTAATCTCTGATTTAAAACTTTCGTTGGATTCGCTGCTAGAGACAATATCATCCATTTTTGGTCTTTTGGTTTTCTTTTCACTATTTAGTTTTTTTTTTATAGATTTATTTTCTCTTAGCAATTTTTGTGCTTCTTTGTATCTTTTGGCTTGTGCAATTTCTTCTATTCTATTTTTTTCAGGCGTATCTGTATATATTCTTGATTTACCTGGTTTTCTACCCCTTGAGGAAGACTTCCTTGCTGCAGCTTTTGGATAAGGCCTAATATCTTCTGGTGAAATAAATAGTGCTTCTTGATGTTCAAAAGAAGATGAAATATTTCTTTTTGGGGGTGTCGTCTCAAAAGAAATAGAAGGAAAGTTTTGGTCACGTCCTGATGAGGTAGAAGGCAAGTTTTGGTCACGTCCTGATGGTGTAGAAGGCAAGTTTTGATCAGGCTTTGGTAATATGGTAGGTAATTCTTGCTTGGATAATATAGATGGCAAGGTTCTGTCAAGTTCTGATGACGTAGAAGGCAAATTTTGTCCGTTCTCTAATCTAATGGTTGAAACAGCAGGTTTTAAAGTTGGATTCTCTTTTAATTGGTTATTGGGATTAACGTTTTCTCGGTTGTATGGCCAAATTCCTGGGTTCTTAAAACCAGAACATATATTTTGAGCAGTAAAGGACTGATGAAAAGGAAGTTTTGTAAGATTTGCCAAATCATATATTGTAATTGTTTTTCCTGGGTTGGTTAACTGCCAGCAGTCAAAAGCAGTTTTGCACTTTTCTTTAAATGAAGAAAATACTCCCACATCCAGGTGCTGCATTTTATGTGACGTATGAGGATGCAATGACAAAAACACAATTCCATTGTCCCTTTGATAATTAATGGCATCGATAGAGATATGTGATTCATGGTTATCCATTATTAATAGAATGGGGTTATCCTTAGAACAACGAGTATGTGTTTTTATGTGTTTTAAAACATCCATAAATAGTTCAGCATTAATCCATCCACTTTTTGAGGCTAGCCCTAAACTACCCTCTGGAGCTCCAATAAGAAAAAAATTGTTATATTTTGCCCTAGGAAATATATAAACACGTGGTATAAAAGTACCTATGGCAGATATAGTAGTCCCAATTGTAACCAACTGTCCCCTTTCTGCTGAAACAGTCTGTCCCACTTGTTTCTGCTTTTTGTCAGCTAAGACCTTCGGTGGATCTAATACAGTTGTAACACCTGTCTCGAAAAAATTATAAATTTGATCGGGTTTGAATTTATATTTTTTCAATATACTTTCATAATTATCAAAAAATAAATTCACAGTATGCTTATTAAAGCCAATTAATATTTCTAGCTGTAATGTGTCATGCGATGATGTTTTTATAAAATTATCTTCCTTAGCTCCTAAGTTGAGCTCTGGCCCTGATAAACTACCGCCATATTTTTTAAAACATACCTGTCCCACACTTGCTTATCCAGTTTCACTATTGTTTAACTTTTCATTGTCAAAAGGTTGCTTTCCTGATATTTGGAAAGTGTCCTATATAACTCCCATTCACAAATCAGGTGATAAGAGTGATATTACCAATTATCGTCCTATCTGTGGTCTTTCAGCTTTAGCCAAAACTTTTGAACAATTAGTAACAGAATATATTACTCCATTAATTCGTAATTTAATCAATTCTAAACAACATGGGTTTTCCAAAGGGAAATCGACTGTTACTAACTTGCTAATTTACTCTAATTATATATTAACTGCATTAGAGCTAGGTATTCAAGTAGATTCGATCTACACAGACTTTAAAAAAGCCTTTGATAGGGTCGATATCGGTCTGTTACTCTTAAAACTTAAAAGATATGGTATAACAGGGCCACTTTTTAATTGGTTAAAAAGTTATTTAACAGATCGCAAACAAATTGTAGTTATTCTTGGATTTTGTTCGCATTTTATTGATGTTACTTCTGGTGTGCCTCAAGGGTCTCACTTAGGTCCCATAATTTTTCTACTTTTTATCAACGATATCATGGCATGTGTTGAAGATTGCGAAATACTTTTGTTTGCCGATGATATGAAGATTTTTAGAAAAGTATCATCGACCATTGATTATTTAATTTTACAATCAAATCTGGATCGTATTTCTAGGTGGTGTGATGAGAACTTTTTAGAGCTTAATATTAGTAAGTGCAAAGTTATATCTTTTTCTAAAAGGCTAACTTCGTATGAATTTAATTACGTTATTAATAATGATGAGCTTGAGAGAGTTTTCAGTATCATTGACTTGGGTGTGTTATTTGATAACAAATTAACTTTTGTCCCTCATATAGAAAATATAGTTAATAGAGCCCTTAGAATGTGTGGTTTTGTAATTAGGCAATGCCAAGACTTTACAGATGTACCTGCCATGTTATTACTTTTTAATTCTTTGTCACGGAGTATTCTTGAATATGCAGCAATTATTTGGTCCCCCTCTCAACAATGTTATAAAAACTTGATTGAAAAAGTTCAAAAAAAGTTTATCAAATTCTTGCTGTATAAACTTAAAATACCTAATGAAATTAACTATAATCATAAATTAACTTTGTTGGGAATAGAGTCACTTGAATCTCGCCGAACAAATATTGACAAAATATTTATGTTTAAGTTATTTAATTACCTAATTGATTGTCCGGATATTTTAAAACTTTTTTCCTTACGTGTTCCTGGAGTAAGCACGCGTTGTACATCTTTATTACATGTTCCGTTTACTAGAACTAATTACGGTCACTTTAGTAGTGTACCTAGATTGGCCAGAAATATAAATTCTTGTTATATTGACATTTTTTGCACGAGCCTATTTTCTTTTAAAAGACTTCTTAGAACAAACAACTAATTAATTAAGATTCCTATTTTATTTAGATTATATTCTAACGATACGTTTTATATTTGTAATGTTTCTTTTTATTGTACTACTTGGATGTATATCTGTTTGTACTAAATAAATAAATAAATAAATAAATAAATAAATGCTCTTGCTGCGCTTGTCTTTTCCGGGATACGAAGGCTTAAAGCGGGGTGTCTTCTCCGAAATGATTTTAGCCACGATGTGCTGGCCATTTTCTTCTCGTCCCAATTTGAATCGTATTTGCAGTCTGAAATTGCTTTGGCATACTCATAAGCAAGTCTTTTAGTTGCTTTTAGTGATAAACCGTGCAACATCTTGGAACATGTACTAATGTAATTTTCTAAAGCTTTTTCCTGGTCAATAGTAAAAATTTGTTTGCTTGTATACTTGTTTTCAAACTTTCGTTTATTTTCTCCTGATTTACGCCACTTTTCAACTCTGTGTTGTAAGGTTGCCTTTTTAAAACCGTATTTAATGGCGGTTTTTCCTATTGTCATTTTATTTGAAATTACCTCATCAATTGCTAGTGCCATTCTTCTTTCGTCTATAATAGTCTCATTTTTTTTTACTCGCTTTTTCGGCGACATTTTTCTATAATAAACAATTCGTATGTTATAATATGATAAGGGAGTGAACCTTGATACGTATCAAAGTTCGTACTTTTGCATCGTATCAGGGTACGGCACATAACAACATTAAATATTTTGCGCTACAAGAAATGAATTATAGCCAAATATTAATATTTTAAATGCCTATATTATAAAATGGTATATAAACTTACCTAAGAGTTAAATCCCAGTTTAAAAGTAACTAATATTTACGTTAAAACCAAAAATTTTAAGAGCATAAAAAATGCGGGTTCGCCCACTAAAAACCTTTTCTCGACTGTTCTGAGCATGACTTAGCGCATTGAATCGCAATTTTTTCCGAGGGGCAAAAGTGCGTTTAGAGACATCTTTTGGATTAAATAGGAACTTATAGCTTTAATAATTACAGAAATATTGCGATCGTATCAAGGTAAGACCCGTATCAAGGTTGGTACTTTTCCCCTATATATAAACCTCACAGCTTAATACAAAAAATGTGTAAAACTTTTTTCTATACATTTTATGGTTTTGGGTGGTACGGGGTTCATCACCTCTCCAGGCACTTTTTTTTGTAAAATTCAACGTCATGCATTTTCCAAACGACTCAACATTTTAAACATCTTTTATCAAAGTGTGCAGTATTTCCAATGAACTAATAACTCTTCTTTCTAGAATACGCATACCGTTAAAATAAAGTATCGCCAACATCTCGGTTTGTTTGTAAACAAATAGTAGGTATATTAAGGCCTGAACAATAACAATTAACAGTAACTGGTATTGTTGTCTCTGTTAGAACAAAGATGTGCGAGTAAGACAGACGAATGTTTATGTTGCCGACGTTTTTGTCAGTTTTAACGAATGAAATGCCTTTTCTAGAGAGAAGACTTATTAGTTCGTTGAGTATTTCGAGCTGATTTGCATTGTTTATAATATAAGTTAACATAACCTAATTTTTTGTTCGTTGATAAGGTTATTGCCGAGGTTATTGCATAATATGCAATAACTATACATGTATTATACATGT